>BDUI01002190.1:74821-121221 GCA_002335545.1 Apodemus speciosus | reverse complement strand
AGACAGGGTTTCTCTGTGTAGTCCTGGCTGTCCTGGAACTCACTCTGTAGACCAGGCTGGCCTCGAACTCAGAAATCCGCCTGCCTCTGCCTCCCCAGTGCTGGGATTAAAGGCGTGTGCCACCACGCCCGGCTAAGAGTTTGTATTCATTTTGAATTATTTTCATTTTGATTTTAGTTTTTGAGCTAGTCTCATGCCATGTATAACTCAAGATGTCCTGGTGCTTGTTATGTATTCCAGGATGGCATCAAACACACAGAAATCCTTCTGCCTCAGTCCTCTGAATTGTGTGATACCAGGTCAGAGTCTCTATGCATAACGACATATTTTCTTAAAAATTTAAACCATTAATTGAAAATTTGAGCATAATTATATGGATTTAATAATATATGGCAATTCTATATATTCTGAAATACTTCAACTGCATGCTTAACACATACTCCTTCACTCCCAATTGATAAAAGAAACTGGGCTTCCTATAAATATATGTGGATAAATGAGATGCAGCTTTAGTACTAGGGAATGTTTGAAATACTAGCCAGTTCCACTACATGATTAAAATATGGGGAATGAATATTTGGAATCCAGATAAATTGGCCTTTGATTGTCCTCTCTTGTGAAAAAGTGTGAAGAATGCTAAATTGAGATGGTGCCCCTTGGCAGAGGTAAACATTTGTTAATGATAAAGAAAGAAGTGACAACAGTACTGATTTTACCTATGTATGACTGGTGTAATTTAGAATCTGAACTTGAGTCAACTCTCTATCCCCCACCATTGAGAAATTTCACATTTTCGTTTTGTACTTGGTCCTATTCAAGAAAGTATTCTTGCTAGAAGAGTAATCCCAGACTCAGAAAGCAATGAATAGTTCTGATATTTTATAATATAGTAATATTTTAATTATTTTACTTTTGCTGTGATGAAGAATCTTTACCAAATTAACATAGATAATGAGGGATTTATCTAGGGCTTACACTTTCAGATGGATTAAGAAATCCTTCACATCATTGCAGTGAACATGGCAGCAGGCAGCCAGGCATGTCTCTGAAGTAGCAGCTGAGATCCAGTTCTAAAACAAGGATGCAAAGATTTCACCATAATGGTTGTGACGGTTAGTGTATGCTTAGCCCAGTGAGTGGCACTATTAAAATTTATGGCCTTGTTAGAGTAGGTGTGTCACTGGGGGTATGGGCAGTAAGACCTTCACACTAGCTGCCTGGGAGTCAGTATTCTGCTAGCACCCTTCAGAGGAAGATGTAGAACTCTCAGCTCCGCTTGAACCGTGCCTGCCTAGATGCACTACTATAAGGTGTGGCCTTGTTGGCGTAGTTATGTCACTGTGGGTGTGGGCTTTAAGACCCTTAGCCTAGCTGCCTGGCAGTCAATATTCTGCTAGCAGCCTTCAGATGAAGGTGTAGAACTCTCAGCTCTGCTTGAACCATGCCTGCCTGGATGCTGCCATACTGCCACCTGGATGTTTCTGAACCTGTAAGCCAGTCCCAATTAAATTTTGTCCTTTATAAGACTTCCCTTGGTCATGGTGTCTGTGCAATGGTGGTGGCAGAAGTTTGGGATGTGAAACACCTTTAGCAAACTTAAGCCGACTGCGAGTGACAGACCACCTCCAATAAGGYCACATCTCCTTACCTTTTCCAAAAGGCCCCAAATGAGTACTAAGTCTTAAAATGCCTGAGACTTAGGCATTAGACAACAGGTACCTTGTAAAATGTAAAATTAAAAATAGTATGGAAAACACTTGTTTAGATTGAAAAGCAAAAACCAGAATTTTCCTGTCTTTTCATTATACTGCTTTAAATGTGCCAGCCCCATCATGCATTCTTCAAATATTCCCATAATTTYAGGTAAGTTTATACCAAACATTTTCCACTATCCTACTATTATTCACTATTTAAATAAGCCAATTTTCAGATATTATAACAAAAATATTGGAGAAAATTAGCTTAAAAGAGCAAGAAATTATTTTGCTTGAAGCTTTTAGAGATTTCAGCCTATGGCTAGTTGTCACCATTAGATAAAGGGCTGTGGCCAGATAGACAGTGACGGCCGCGAGGATGGAGTAAGGTAAAGCTATTCATGTAATAGCAGCCAGGAAGCCAAGAAGTTCTTCTTCCTAATCTAATTAACCTATGGATTTATATGTGAACTAATCCATTATTAAGATAATGATTAGATAAATAAAAATTAAAAGCCTGTATGTCTGAATCAAAATGAAAAAGTCTTTGATTTGTACATGTTGCACTGAGTAGAAAGATTTCAATACAGAAATTCTTGAAGATGGTCTAAGTCCAAACACTGTTTCTTACTGTTGCTTGACCTTGATCTTTTCTCTCTTTCTTATACTTGATTTCCAATAGTGGTCTCTTTAACATTATTAACTTCTATTTGAATAAATTCTATTTGTAAGTACAGATTGTTGGAAAAGATATGCAAATGAAGAAAATATATTCCTTCATAATTTTCCTATAGTTCTCTCTATTATGATAGCTTGTTTTGTTGTGCTACATTCAATTCATAAAACTTTATCAATACATTTTTGTTAGTTAAAGCCCACCACATCCATTCTCAAAGTAATGCTTTCAGTGAGTTTTAACAAATGTGTTGGTCCTTGGATCCACAATAAAAGCATCATACAGAATATTTTGTTATTCAAAGTATCTTGTATTCCTCCTGTTAACTAGTCCTCCCCCCTTTCCCAAATGTTCCACATTTGCCTGGATATGTCAGTCATTGAAACTTCTTATCTGCATAGCCTTTCATTCTCTAAGATGCCACATAGTTCTTTATATGTTCTTCCAACTTGCCTTCGGAACTTAGCAACACGCTTTTAGTAACGTTCCATGTCTGTTCCTGGATAGCTTATTTCCTTTTGACTCTGAATAATATTCTATTACAAGAATGTGCCATGAATTGTTTTCATTTTTCACTGAAGTACATCTTGGTTGATTTAGAATTGTGGATGAAGATATTATAAATATCTGTGCACATAATTTGTTGAACCTCCATTTTTATCATAGTTGGGAAGGGAGGTAGAGCATGGTAGGTTACAGATCCCAGTCTGAGTGCTGTCCATTTGGATTTTCTGATATTACAATTGGTCATTTATGGGTTAGCTTTTCAAATTCAGAGTCTTTCATCTTAACCTATCTGCAATTTCTTCCATTAGCACAGTAAGATAAAAAAAAGAGCAATGTACTATTAATGTTATTAGGGCAACCTTCTTGATGTTCCTGCTTTTATGTTCAAAAGGACACTCTGTATCTCACCTATCATCTACACAGTTCTCCTTCCTTTATGTAGCTAGTAATACTAAGTATTACATAATGAAATGCATATCAAAAATTGGTGAAGAGCTATTAGTTTCACAAAAGGCATGTTTTAAGATGGGAAGAGTGATAGATAATTTGAAGAGGTCCTTTTTGGGAGCATTTGAAGTAAAAACCTGCTTAACAAATACCTACACACCTGATTTTAACCAATTATTTAGCCAAATAATTATTCAAATTTCTTCTTTAACTCATGAGAATAAAGGTATTTTGACTGACTGACTGGAGTTCATTTCTTAAATGTATATATAGCCAAAAGTACTCCTGAACATTACAATTCTATCAGTCAAGGAATTCCTGACTTCTCAGTGATATTTAATTTGGTTTGTGAGCCCTTTAATCCAGGAGCTTGTACTAATGTATTTAGCAACCAACCAATCAGTAATTATACATACTTTCAATACCCTTTACCAAATAAAGGGTGTTTTATAATTTGGAAAAAAAGTTTAAGATTTTTTAAAATGTCTGAACAACATTGCATCCTTTTTCTCATTCAAAATATCTGTGTAGGAAATTTATCCATGTCAATTTTTAATATTCACTTCAAAACATGGTTATATTAGATAATCTAGAAAAGATGCATATTCTACCTTCCTATTACTCACAAACCCAGACTTCTGAAAGTATTCTTACTACCAATGACTGAAACTCTAATTCCAATGACAATTTCCTGACAAATATCTGCTGAAGTTCTTGACACTGTAATTTATCTTTTTCTTGGCACTCTTTTCTCCTTGTCATCTCTAACTTATTCTCACATTTTCYTCTTACCTTTCTCATGTTCTTTCATAATTTCCTGCAGACATGTCTTCTGAAGATGGGAAAACTTAATCTTTAACTCGCCGTATGCGCTGGTGTCTGAGTTGAGAAATGTTTATAATCTTAAGATAAACATCTGGTATCTGATACTGTGTGAGGCATGTAGACAAACCTTGCACAGCAGGCAAAAACACACATGCACGCAAGAGCACACACACAGAGACACTATCAGAAAGATAGTCTAGACTTACTTGCAGGTTAAGAATCCAACAATTTGAGAAATGGTTATGAAAATGTGGTTAGAAAATATATTACCAAATAATAAAATCATGCATATTGACTCTACATAATAATAAAATATTTTTGTGTAGTTTATCTTTGTGTAATCTTGGTTGTGCTGGAACTCACTCTATCAACCAGGCTGGCATCACACTTAGAGAACCACCTGCCTCTTCCTCCTAAGTGCTGGGATTAAAGGCATGTGCCACCACTGCCCTGTTTGCATCAAAATATTTATAAAAGTTTAAAATACTATGTCTAATCATGTTCATAAAACTCATGACTTTTATATAAAAATATAGCAATAATTAAGATTACATTGTCCCACAAAATTCTCCATGCCATTGCTTCACTAAAACCACTCATTGTTTAACCAACATCTCTAACTCTCAAGAGTTGTCATGAGATAAAGCATATGACTATAAAAATGCATATAACAAGAGAAATTGCAAAAGATTTAATAAATCCCATTTTGAGAATTTATTTCAAATTTCTAAGGTACCATGTAATCCTGTGGTAGATGTTCATTTCACAAGTTTTGCTGTGGACTTTTGGTTATTTATGAGTATTTTTAATAAGATATTACCAGCATTGGATAGTTCTCACCATTTTTATACCATACATTACTCTGTCAGAAGGAAATGCCTCAACTCAGACAAGGTATAAAGTAAGTCAAGGTAATAAAGCTATTAAAAATACATGATCACCCTTCATCATATTTATGATAAAAATGTAGCACCAGACATGATAGCACACACCCTTTAACCAGATAATTTGAAAGGCAGTAGCAGAGATACTTCCTATAAATATATTGAATATATTCAAATGCTTTGAATTTTATGTGGAATTTGGCATAATACCTTCACTTCTATTTTTAAAATTAAAAAATAAAAGAAGCATTGAATATCTATGGTATATGCTTAACTTTAGGAGAAAGTGTTAACTGTTATTGTTCATAATATTCAAAATAAGTTATACATGTGTGTTCTTTGTGTTAATAAAATAGGCCCGATTTGTTTTCCATTTGTTGAGTTTTTGTCTTCTAAGCAGACATGGCTATTTCATTTTTGGTAAAGAAAATATATGAATTTTGCCCTTCATTATATTAATAAAAAGGATTATCCTGATAAATCTTCATAAATTAGACAACTCTTGTATTTTTCATGTAAACCTCTATTTCACATACTGTGATATAATTTGTATATTTAGACAAGCAATTTACCAGTACTTAGCTAAATATTTTTTGCACATGTTTTTCATCATAATTATCATTATATATATGCATATATGACATTTGTGATATGGATATTTGTATAGATCAGGGCATAAATTTAAGTAATAAATTCTCTCCTTGTACTGTGAATTCCAGTGACTGCAGTCATGTCTTCAGCATTAGTGGCAATTATATGTACTTCTGAGCCAATTTGCAGACACATATCTATGTTCTTAGTCTCTAACAGTATAATTTATYGGCATATATCTAGAATTTATGAGTTGTATGATAACTCTGTTTAATCTTTTTCATCATATTTCATGTGGGCTTTGCTTATATTTTACAATCTTTTGTGTCTTTGATATTAACAAAATAAAATCTTTGGAGACTAATCTCATAATTTCCTGAGTAAGTTAGTACATAACGATTATTAAATTTTCCATAAGTGTTAGAGGAGATTCACCAATAATGACTTCTTAGAAGTTTCCTTGTGGGAAGATTTGTAATTACAAAACCCATTGTTTTGTGTGTACAGCTCTACTGTTTCCTGTTCTTTGTTTTCTTAGTTGTAACTTAATACTGCACAAATTTCACTACATGCTCAATTTTTATAACGTAACTATGATATAATCTTCATGTCATTAAATATACACAATTATAGCACAGATTCAGTAGTTTTGGGTTGTAAAATACCGGAGAAAATCTATTGTGTGGGCATTTTATTTTTACTCTTCTTGAGAGAAATGCTGAACTTCTTAACCAATGTGACTATTATTCATACATTTTGTGCCCTCTATCACATTATGGATGACAGAAATCTACTGTTGCTCTGGTGCATACTGTGGGTCATCTATGAAGAACAAATTATACCTTAAGTTGCTTCTTCCTATGGCTTTGTTCACTTAACATAATAATATAAAATTTTATCAGTCCTCTAGATCATGTCAGAACTCTATTCATTTTATTATCTTAAGGGTGTCATTTTTTCAGTTAGATATACCATTTTATTAATAAATTCATCAATTCCCAGAAATGGGAATTTAGTTGCTTACTAAACTATAATGTGGTAAAACAAAGCAAACAACAAAGCAAAGACAATATGTCCCACTAAAGAAATCTTAATAGTCCTATTGAGACATATAGCTTAAAATAAGAATCATAAACATGATTAAAAACTCAAGGAATTTAAAAATGGCACACAGAAATATCTCAAGGAACAAAGAATTTAAGAACAATTGCCTGAAAAAAATTCCTAAGAAATATAAACATGAAGCTATTTCAAATGACAAAGACAATTCAGAATTTGAAAAGCGAATTCAACAAAGAAATAGAAATACTAAAGGAAACKGAATTGAAATAAAAGGGAAATTGAAATTTTCAGTAACCTCAATATTGTACTGGAATCCCTAGTTAGAACATTAGGACAAGAGAATGAGACTAAAGGAATACTAACAGAAAAAGAAAAGATCAAACTATCCATATTTGTAGATGACATGATATTATGCCACCAGCAAACTTCTAGAAATAATTTACATTGCAAAAGCAAAATTATAGTTATTAAGTTACAATGAGAATAATTTAATGGTTGGGAGTTACCACAACATGAGGAACTATATTATATGGTCAATATTAGGAAGAAACACTAGAAATAAARCAGCAGCTCAAACAAATGATGTTGGAATAATTGGGAGTACACCAGTAGAAGTATCAAATTATATACCTTTCTTTCACTCTGTACAATAGTCAACACCAAATTGATCAAAGAAAACAATGTAAAATCTGAAATGCAGAAACTACTAGAAGAATATATTGGCAGTGTTTACAAGGTACAGATGTAGGAAAGAATATTATGAACAGGATTCTATTTGTTCAGGAATTTAGATCCCCAGCTAACTAATGGTACCTCTGAAAACAAAGGAAACAAGTGAGTTAGAAAAGAAGCTTACAGAGTGGGAGAAAACCTTTGCTAACTATACAGCGAACAGAAGATTAATATCCAGAATATACAAAAAAAAACTCAAAGCAAACAAAGAAACAAACAACAACAAAACAAGAATTAAAAAACAAGGGACMCATTTGAAAAATGACCTAGGGATCTAAACAGACAGTTTTCAAAAGAATAAGTAAAATGGCTAATGTATTAGTTGCTTTTGTATTGCTATAATAAATTTTCACAACTAAGGCAACTTATAAAGCAAAACATTTGATCAGGCTTATGTTTCCATGGGTTTAGAGCTCATGATGGTGGTGCTAAGTCATGGTAGGAGAAAAAACTATAGTCTACAGCTCAAACCACAAACAGGAAGCACAGAGAGCCAAGTTGATCTGACACATGTCTTTTGAAACCTCAAAGCCCACTTCTAGTGTTATGCTTTTTCCAACAAGGTCACATCTCCTAGTACTTCCCAATTTCACTATCTTGGGGCAGAGTATTCAAGAATATGAGCCTATGGAGGTCATTATAATTCAAACCTCTACAGCAAATAAATATCTTTTAAAATTGTTATATCTACCTAGCAATCAGGGAATTGAAAATTAAAACTACTTTGAGATTTCATCTTACTTTAGTCAGAATGACTGAATTCGAAACAACTGACAACAAATGCTGGAGAGGCTGTGAAGCAGGCAGAGACTTCAATTGCTGTTGGTAGGACTTTAAACTGAACAGCTACTATGAAAATCAGTGTGGAGAATTTTCCAAAGGTTTAACATTAATATACCACATGACAAAACATGCCACTCCTGGCTAGATATGAAAATTTCAGGAAATGCAGAGAGGAACAAATAATTAATTTTAGTGAGATAACCAAGACTCAGAATGACAAGTGTCATACTTTATCTCTTATTTGTGGATGTTAACTCCAAAACATTAAATTTGAGTATATTAACTTGTTTAATGTCAGAATCCAAGTATTAGAGAACTATGGAGGGATAGAGAGCTCTAGAGAAGGAGATAATAGAATATAGTTTCTTTGTGGCTGGAAGTGGATGAG
Organism: Apodemus speciosus; assembly: GCA_002335545.1. NCBI lineage: Eukaryota > Metazoa > Chordata > Mammalia > Rodentia > Muridae > Apodemus > Apodemus speciosus. Next base: position 112,632 of record BDUI01002190.1, on the reverse strand, counting down.
TATGGAGTTTCAACTGGTCAATGGGAGAGAGGGTAATAGGGGAGATGAGAAATAAATAATGCTATGGGTATTTGAAAAAAAATACTGGAAACATATTTTTACAAGTTTATTTAAAATACACATAAACACACACACACACACACACACACACACACACACACACACACACACACATTCAATGGCATTTCACTGTACCAAGTAATAATGTTCTCCTCCAAAGCAATAGACTGTGTAACAAAATCTTCACTGTCAGACAAGGGAAGTTTCACTTTGATTTGTTGGTCAACAGGGTCTCAAAGACCTTCTGAAACAAAATAGGCTATTGCCAGTGTCTTTAATTGGTGAAAAGAGTTTCATCTCTAGTACATGTGTTAGTAACCCTGGAAACATGATTGTCAAATTATGGCCATTGTAGTCACTTGCCCAGCTTTGGGAGCTGTCCCCACCCTTGCTGGTATGACAAAGGGGCAGAGAAAGTGCTGAGACCCCGGTAGGATTCTGAATGACACCATCTGGCTGCAACTTGGGCACAAAGCTGTGTTACAGGATGGTTCTCAGAGAACTTGGAGTTCTCACAGGCCATATCTGTGAGCCTATTTCATAAGAGTAACTTAACATTTAGACTAATTTTTTTAATACAACAGTGACATCTACCTCAGATAAAAGACAATTAATACATGAAGATCTAAGACAGGGACATGGATGTCTTGGCACCCACTCATCCAGTGGCTCTGAGAGGTAACTACCCATAGGTAAAAGGGCAGGGAAGAGCTCTCCTAAAAATCTGATATTATCTATGGGAACTAGCCAGCCTCTGATCAGGAGTTCCTGCTCCTGGTAGGTGTGTCAAACCAGGAAAGTGAGGTTAGTAGCTGTCTTTGGTGCCAGAAAGTCTAAATTCATAGAACTGGTCAAATCTCCTTGTCTCTCCTGTTCAGTGGAAGCAGATTGAGTTTGGCCTGGAAGACTTTATTCAGAAAAGTAAATTGACATGTCCAATTTCCAAACTGAATTTCTTCATCTCCAGGAGATCCTGTTAGCACATAAATACCAAGGAATACTCAAGACAGCCCTTTGAGTGGGTAAAATGTTAAGTATTTTCTTGAGGCACAGTCTTTCAGATAGAGTGGGATGGGTTGGTAGATCACCTTATACAACAACCAAACCTCGGGACCTTGTCAAAAATTGGCTCAGGGGCTCTAAAAAAACAATCTTAATATAAGAGTGGCAGGAGACTGATCTCCTATGGCAAAATCCCTTATAATTGATGATACAGGGGAGGAGTCAAGGTGGAAGTTTAGGTCCTCTTCCTTTTTAGGTGACTACAATTTCCCTTGGTCAATGGGCATCTTCCTATCCTATACTACAGCCAAGGCTACTGACATTGACTGAAGGAAGGTCTCCAAGTACCCTCTGATAGGACAAGGCCCTGAGCTTGACAATGTCCCAAGAGGAGGAGGAGGAAAAAATGAGAGGCAACAGAAAGAACAGTGGCACCTGGAACAAGATGTAAAATGACTTTTATTTACCAGATGTAATTGTCATCTTGGAGGCTTTCTGATGAATATGATCACTGATTCAAATAGGCATCTCTCACTTTCTTACTGAATTGCTCTGTTTGAGGAAACAGCTTCTGAATTCCATGAATTGAACTGTACCAAGTTGCACTGAACTCAGCTCAACTGAACTCCACTGCATTGACTGAACTCAATTGAACTGCACTCACTAAATTGGCCTCTACTCTGACTCATTCTGAACTGCTTCTCTTTCCTGTCTTTTGTTGTGAGAGTTGTAGTATCCTCTCTTTCTGACTCATTCTGTCAAATATTTATCTGATTTATCACTGTCTGCCTCTCAATTAGACACCAGTTTCAAATATGGCTACTTCCTTCTACAAACTAACTTTACCTCCACTTTTTGGGAATAAAAGTGTATACAAAGTGCATGCCTGTCTTCCAGCAAGAGGGATTAAAGTTGTGTCATTCCAACCAGATCATACAGACCTAGAAGGTCTTTGGATGTGATCCCTTGCTAAAGCCCCCATGTTGTTGGATTGAAATTCCTCTACAGCAAGGTCTTTTATAAGCCAATTTTCATGCTGATGCCCTAGAGTTATCTAGGCTGGCTGAAGTCAGAAAAGGAAGCTGAGCAAAGGCTTCTTGAGGGGGATGGCTACTAATGTGCTGTCAGGCACATCAATTAGAATATAAATGTTCTGGGATAAGAGAAAGGGACAATGAAGAGCAATCCAGTTGGATTAAGGATTCCTATCACAAGCCTCAAGAATACCTGCAGGGACCTCTGCAAGCAAAATCTCTGGAGACAGACATGCCTGAAGGACCTGACCTTTGTGACACCAACACTTCCAGTAGGACCCAATCTAAGTCTTTTACTAAGCAATTCCTGACAAATGGCTGGATGAATCTGTCTTTATGAAGGAACCGCAAAGGAGCCTAAATGCCAGTCTTTTTAGGACATCCATTTCAGCATTAATACTTATTCTTATACCCTAAGATGTGTGCAGCTCCAACATCTCATCAACTAAGCTTCATTTTGAAGCAGACAGAGGATACTACAAAGATCCACAATTGGTTAAGATTAAGAGAATAAGTGACCATGGGAATAGAGTAGTGATGAGCCTGTCAACATATTTGCAACATAAACTAAGTCTCAGGAGAAATTTCAAAAGAACAGTCACTAAGATTGTAGGAAACAAAATCAGAATCAATATCTTCTACACACTATAGGGATGCTGCTCCCATGAAATTTAAACAAGATTGCCTCCATAATAACCACACAAGTCTATAGGCAGATATGGATGGAGAAATTTTCATAGTTTTCAACCCCTAACTGAAGAGCTACATTAACTCAATGGCTTCTGTAAGAGGAAGAATTAATTTTCTCCAGAGATGAATACACAAGTAGGATAGCCATGTACCCAGTGGTCATTTTTAAGCACATGTGTATATATAACAAATGCTAAATGTATTCATCAGGTTATCTATGTGTATACATTTTATGTTTTACAATATATTTATAATCAATGATCATATTTATATTTTAACAATAATAATTAACAAGGAAAAGGTCATGAATTCTAGACATATCTGGTGAAAGACATGGAGGGAATTGGATAGAAGAGAAGAATATCTATAAAAATGTTCAAACTCTATGTTCAAAAAAGCATAATTGAACTTTATCAAAATGTGTAGCACACTATAAGCAAAATGAATGTTTATAAAATGTATAAATTTATTTTTGCAACATAGTTTCAGAAACTAAATTACATATACATATATATATATCAAACAGAATTATTGTGAAAAAATCCAATAAAACTTCAATTAAGCATCCAAATTATACACTTAATCATAGTTTTAAACTGCACTGAACTTATTAGCATATATTTTCATTTGAAAAAATGCTTAATGTGAGTTGAATATTGCACTTATGTGCAGTCTCAAATCTATTAGTTATTTCTACTGCAAAATGGCAATGGATTAATTTATCAAGTTTATTTTTGCTGCATCTGCAATTTATTATTAATCTAAGATATTTTTTTCTTTCTTAAGTCTTCAGGGCTGAAATTCAAGAAGTTTATCACTTTTATTTATAAATGCTACATTTTTGCAACTAGCTCTTTTAACTCTTGTGTTCCTAGTGTTGCTGCATGATTTGGCTGAGAGTGCTATTCAAATCATCAGGGTCTTTAACATTGTTAGTTTGGAAAAAACCTGTGTGAATTACCACATCTGTTTTTTTTCTTTGCCCCTATTAAAGTCAGAGTAGTTAGAATACAAGTAATATCCTAAGGATTTGAAATGTAAGTAAAAGTGTATTGCATTACAACCAAGGACATCAGCCTTAAACTATTTTTCCCTCAAATCAAGTTGTAGTGTGAGGATAATGGACACTGATATTATTATGGGTGTACCTTATTATTTTATGAATAAAGTTAAAGTAGTTTTCAATTAAATATCAATGGTATCAGTTTTTTTTTTATTAAAATAATTTTAGAAATAGAAATAGGAAAGAAGATTCAGTTATGTGTAAAGACATGTGTCTTTTCCTGACCAAATTGTTTATGCTCTGATTTTGGTGTCCCCCAAAAGGAATTTGTGATTTTTTTTTAAATAGAATACATCCACAGCAAAATCAAAACAGAAACATAAAAGATAGTTTTAGGGCTCATAGGTACTGTGTATGTTAACACAATATATAGGATCCAAGACAGTTCTCAAAATATAATGGTCTTGTTGACATCTTAAAAAGAGTCTGATGTAGACAAGATCTCTTGCTTTCTACATTGTTCTTATTGAGAGGCATGTTCCAAACTAAGGTCAGCCATAGGTTTTTCTTTTAATGTATTTGCTAATTTAGGCTTTGAGGATTCCATAAGCATTTCCAGTGGATTAGGATCATATCCACCTATCCATTGCACTCAGTCATCCTTGAAATAATGTTTCCTGTCTTCTTTTCTTCAGTCAATGTAATGGGTTAAATGGATTGATTGTTTTTCTTTTCCTTTGTACTTTCTTTTAGAATCAGCTAGAACTAGAGGTGAAGACTAGTGAATATCCATTTCATTTCTGTCAATGACTGTTAGCACATTGAAGAATGTAGGTAATAGTAGGTTTTCCATGAACACATGCTAAATGAAAAGGTAATTTTCATATCATAATGAATTCATGAAATATGTTTTGTATATGAGTTTAGTATTCACTCATTTGCAATTTACCAAATTCTTGGAAGCATAAAATCAGATATGATACTTGTTTATGAATTTAAATGTAAAAACGTATAGCCAGTACTCTACTAAATAAACTTTGGAAAATATTGATCTACTTTTTAAATTACCTTTATTATGACTAAAATTTTGTTCTTTGAATTTATAATAAATTTTTAGCAGTCACAGGATAGTAGAATATTATCACTACCTTTATGAGTTAATTTTCTGTTGCTGTAATAAAACACCATGGCCAAGCAAAAATTTAATTTTCTTTTTTATTAGATATTTTCAAATCTTATCCCTTTCCTTGTTTCCCATCTGAAAACCCCCTAACCCAACCCCCCTTCCCCTGCTCAACAATGCACCCATTCCCTCTTGCTTATCCCAGCATTCCCCAATACTGGGGCATCAAGCTGCTATGAGCATAGTGGAGCATGTGTCCTTATTACATGTTGGATAATATTCTGGGTATATGCCCAGGAATTGTAGAGCTGGGTGCTCAGGTAGTATTATGTCCAATTTTCTGAGGAACCCCCAAACTGATTTCGAGAGTAGCTGTACCATCTTGCAATCCCACCAACCATGGAGGAGTGTTCTTCTTTTTCCACATCCTCACCAGCACCTGCTGTCACCTGAGTTTTTGATCTTAGCAATTTGTGAGGTGGAATATCAGGGTTGCTTTGATTGGCACTTCCCTGATGACTAAAGATTTTGACCATTTCTTTAGGTGCTTCTCAGTCATTTGGTATTCCTCAGTTGAGCATTCTTTGTTTAGCTCTGTACCCCCATTTTTAATAAGGTTATTTGGTTCTCTGGTGTCTAACTTCTTAAGTTCTTTGTATATATTGAATATTAGCCCTCTGGTGGATGTAGGGTTGATAAAGATCTTTTCCCAATTTGTTGGTTGCTGTTTAGTCATATTGACGGTGTCCTTTGCCTTACAGAAACTTGGTAATTTTATGAGGTCCCATTTGTCAATTCTTTCTTGTGCTTAGAGCATAAGCTGTTGGTGTTATGTTCAGGAAAATTTCCCCTGTGCCCAAGTGCTAGAGGCTCTTCCCCACTTTCTTTTCTATTAGTATGAGTATCAGTGTATCTGGTTTTATGTGGAGGTCCTTGATCCACTTGGACTTGAGCTTTGTACAAGTGGATAAGAATGGATCAATTTGCATTCTTCTATGTGCTAACTGCCAGTTGATCTAGCACCATTTGTTAAAAATGCTGTCTTTTTTTCCACTGGATGGTTTTAGTTCCTTTGTCAAAGATTAAGTGATCAAGTGTGTGGGTTCATCTCTGGGCTTTCAATTCTATTTCATTGATTTATTTGCCTGTCGCTGTACCAATACCATACAGTCTTTAACACTACTGCTATGTAGTGTAGCTTGAGGTCCAGGATGGTCATTCCACCAGAAGTTCTTTTATTGTTGAGAATAGTTTTAGCTATCCTGGGTTTTTTGTTATTTCAGATGAATTTGAGAATATCCCTTTCCAACTCTATGAAGAACTGAGTTGGGATTTTGATGGGGATTGCACTGAATCTGTAGATTGCTTTTGGCAAGATGGCCATTTTTACTATATTAATCCTGCCAATCCCTGAGCATGGGAGATCTTTCCATCTTCTGAGATCTTCTTCGATTTCTTTTTTCAGAGACATGAAGTTCTGGTCATACAGATCTTTCACTTGTTTAATTAGAGTCACATTAAGTTATTTTATATTATTTGTGAGTATTGTAAAGGGAGTTGTTTCTCTAATTCCTTCCTAAGCCTTTTTATTCTTTGAGTATAGGAAGGCCACTAATTTATTTGAGTTAATTTTATATCCAGTCACTTTGCTGAAGTTGTTTATCAGCTTTAGGAGATCTCTGGTAGAATTTTTGGGGTCACTTAAGTATACTATCATATCATCTGCAAATAGTGATATTTTGACTTCTTCCTTTCCAATTTGTATCTCTTTGATCTCTGTTGTCTAATTGCTCTGGCTAGGATTTTGAGAACTATATTAATTTGCTTAAAAAATTGATTTCCTGCCCCTTACTCTGAGGTGGTTTTGTCTTTGATACTGAGGTATATTACCTGTATGCATCAAAATGCTGTGTCTTGTTTATGTATCCAGTCCATTAGTCTATATCTTTTTATTTGTGAATTGAGTCCATTGATGTTGAGAGATATTAAGGAATAGTGATGCTTCCTGTTATTTTTAATGTTATTTTTATATTTGTATGGTTATCTTCTTTTGGGTTTGTTGAAAGAAGATTACTTTCTTGCTTTTTCTAGGGTATAGTTTCCCTTCTTGTGTTGGTGTTTTCCATCTATTATCCTTTGTAGGACTGGATTTGTGGAAACATTGTGTAAATTTGGTTTTGTAATGGAATATCTTGGTTTCTCCATCTATGGTAATTGAGAGTTTTGCTGGGTATAGTAATCTGGGCTAGCATTTGTGCTCTCTTAGGGTCTATTTCAGGTCTACCCAGGATCTTATAGCTTTCATCGTCTCTGGTGAGAAGTCTGGTGTGATTCGGATAGGTCTGCCTTTATATGTTACTTGACCATTTTCCCTTACTGCTTTTAATATTCTTTCTTTGTTTAGTNACTTGACCATTTTCCCTTACTGCTTTTAATATTCTTTCTTTGTTTAGTACATTTTGGTTTTTGATTATTATGTGACAGGAGGTATTTCTTTTCTGGTCCAATCTATATTTGTGTGTCTAGTTTATAGTTTACGCATATTTTGTTTGGTTTGGTTTTTGGAAATAATGAATAATATAATGAACATTGTGACCACATTTCTGTGGTTGGTTGGTGTTGGTTGGTTGATTTGTTTGTTTGTTTGTCTGTCAGTTCTGTCAGAGCATTAGAGTCCTACTCTAAGTGCCAAGTCATTTAACTTTTTGCTTCTGGCCATCCAGGTATTATCATGGCTTGGCCCTCAGGTTAGACTACTCATTGGTTGGCTACTCTTCCAAGTTCTGAGCCACAATTGTCTTAGCACAAATAGAGGACAGGACAGGGTGGAGTGGAAAGCTTTGTGTCTGGTAGTTGTACCATTCCACCACTGGGGGAGCCTTGTCATATTATCAAAGATGACTAACTGAATGTATCCTACCTTAGTAGGAACCTTCACTAGGGTCACCTTTATATGCTCCAGGAAGTTTCCATGGCATTAGGTTTCCACATCTCCTMCAAAATGCCCCTTCTAGTCCAGTCATCTCTCCCAATAGTCTTTCCCTCATTGCCTCTCCCTCCCCCACCTGATCCCATCTATTCCAATCCCCATCCATGGCCAGTTTACCAAAATATAAAGACTCTGTGGTATGTCTATATACTGGAGTCATTCTCAGCTGTTAGAAAAAAAATGGATGTCATGAAATTTGCAGACAAATAGATGGAAGTAGAAAAAAATCACCCTCAGGTAGCTCAGGCCCAGAAAGACAACCTCATAAATGGATATTAGCTGTTTAAGTAGAGGACTGTACTAATGTCTACAGGCCAATAGAGACGAATTAACAAGGAGGGCTCCAGTGGAGATGTACAAATCTCCCTGAGAGGGAGAATTCAAATAGATTTTGGGGTTATTTTTCACTTGAATATATGCGCCTATGGAGATGAGAAGAGGGTGTTGAATACCCTAGAGTTTGAGTTTTAAGGGGTTGTGAGCTGACTGATCTGTGTTCCTGGAGCATAGCTCAGGCCCTCTAAACTCTGATCCTTTTCCAAAACACTGCACTTACCCACTAAGGAATCATCTTAACAACCATCTCACCCTGAACAGGGGTTCCAGCTTTCTAAGTGGCCTGGAATTCAAACAGTAATCTAAGCTGGCTGGTTAATGAGCCTCAAATAGTTGCTTTTTTCTGTGTCTCTAGAGTTATGTTACAAAGTGACATCAGCATGTCTGACTTCTGTATGTGGGTTCTGTGAATCTAACTCAAGTCTTCATGCTTGTATAGTAAACACTTTATCTACAGAGTTATCTTATCAGCCTCCATATTTTGTTATGAAATATGTATAACCTTGCTCTCATATGCAGATCTTAGATCCACTTTCACTGAATTTTGTATATTTTGTAAAATATGGGTACAATTACATCCATTGTTTTTAGCACTACTGAATGAACTTAGCATCCTTATTAAAAATATGACTGATCACAAATAATGGTTATTTCTTTAGTTTCAGTTGTAACTAGCTCAGATTATTGGTGATTTTAGTTTAAAAATTAAGTTGCCCAATGTAGGGAAATAGAGGGAGGTTAGGTGGGAGTGGGTTGGGTGGACAAACATCCTCATAGAAGAAGGGGGAGGGAGGCTGTGTTAGGGGTTTTCTGGGAGGGAGGAAACTGAGAAAGGAAATAACATTTGAAATGTAAATAAGGAATATATCCAATGCAAAAAGGAAAAAAATTAAGTGAACATCTAATATTTCTTGTGCATCAAAATTATCTTTTTAATTCAAAGACATATCTATCTCAAAATGAGTATTATGATTACCTTTCTAGTTTCTACATACTTTAGATTGCATTGGATTTATCGACCAATTTGCAAGTATTAATTACCTTATAAACAATGTTGATTATTCTGTCCCATATACTTCAAATTTATGGYTTCTAACCACCAAATTAAATATAGAATACAATTTTTTAGGTTCTCATTAACAATTTATGAATATATTATATAACACTTAATCCTGAGTATTGCATAAATTATAACTGTATTGTTTTATCAATGAAATTATTTTCTTAATTTTGTCATTATCTCCTAGTTTGTAGATCACAATTTAATTGATGTATTTTCATTCAATATTGTATACTCTTTCATCCATATTACTAATTTTCCTGTCCATTTTGCTGATGTTTTCTGTTACGCTACTTTCCTCTTCAAGCTCAGCATTAGATTCATATTTGTAATACTTTTGAAGTTAGTGCTTATTTTTACTAGTGAACTTTTGCAATGTCCATCCACATTTTTAATGTTTTTAACTATTTGTGGTTTTTTGTGAATTTCACATCATGCACAACAAACCCACTCATCTCCCCATCCCTTCATATATGCCCTCCACCCTTGTGACCTCATCTTTCAAAATTAAAAAGAGAAAAAAAGGATGAAAAATCTTGTTGTGGAAGCTATATTGTGTCACAGTGTATCCTACAGAATACCCTTTGTCCACATTTCTTTGCTTGCAAATGTTTGGTGCAATGAGTCATTGGTCTGGTTCAAGATTTTTGGCCTCTGCTATAGCATCAATATTGGATCATCATTGGGACTCCTCTTGGATATCCTGTTGTTGTCCTGTGTTATGGGGATCCTACAGCTTTGGATCTAGTCCCTTCATATGTTCCATCAGTTCCTCAATAGGGTAGATGTCAGCATAGGCCAACTCAAAGCCCTGGAACTGGGCCTGGGTAGTAGCTAAGCTGGTTGTCCTGCCAGCTATACTGCACCCACACCACCAGAGCCAACTCCACAAAACTGCCTTAGTTAGCTCATTCAATGCTGCGGCAACCAAGGGGCAGAGACAGCTCTCCTACCCTCATGCCTTTGTGCCCAGGTCATCCATACCCATAACAGTAGATCCAACTCTATTTTGTTGCCAAGGAGAGATGCATGCACTGTTCTCCCAAGTGTTGCAGCAGGCAAGTGGCTGGGCCAGCTTCCTTGTTCTAATGAACCTCTGGGTTAGCTCTCATGCCTGCTGCTGGTAGAGAGAAACCAGGGGAGTACATTTTTTTATATGTCACCTCTGGACTCAGTAGGTGAGGAGGCGTTTTTATTTAGTTTTGTTTTGTTTGGGGAAGTTTCAGCTGTTGTCTTTAATATGTGTTGCATTTCTTTATAGAAAGATAGTTTATAAATTTGGTTTTGTCATTGAATATCTTGGTTTCTCTATCTATGATGATTGAGAGTTTTGCTGGTTACAGTAGTCTGGGTTGGCATTTGTGTTCTCTTAGGGTCTGTTTGACATCTACCCAGGATCTTCTAGCTTTCATTGCCTCTGATGAGAAGTCTGGTGTAATTCTGATAGGCGTACCTTTATATGCTTCTTGACCTTTTTTCCTTAATGCTTTTAATATTCTCTTTGTTTTGTGCATTTGGTGTTTTGACTAATATGTGATGGGAAGAATTTCTTTTCTGATCCAGTCTGTATTGTGTCATGGTGTATCCTACAGAATACCCTTTGTCTACATTTCTTTGCTTGTAAATGTTTTGGTGCAATGAGTCATTGGTCTGGTTCAAGATTTTAAATCAGAGTCTTGTTTTTCTGATGTGTTGTGGTACACTGTGGTGGGAGAACTGGGTTCTGATGGTGCCATGTTCCCTTGGTTTCTGTTGTTTATGTTCTTGTTCTTGCCTTTTGCCATCTGGTTATCTCTGGTGTTAGTAGGACTTGCTGTCTCTGACTGTGGCTTGTCTCTCCTGCAAGCCTGTGTGTCAGTACTCCTAGGAGATCAGTTCTCTCCTAGAGAAATTTGGGTATGGAGAACTATGGCACAGGATTAGCTCTGGGATACAGACTGAAACCAGAAGGATAATGTCCCTGGCTGTTCCTTGATTCCTGTGTACTGATGGCTCTGCGTAGATCCCTCTTTGGCCAGCAATTTAAACAAAAGTGGTGGTCTTACCTGTGTTTGCAGGAATGTTGGCACTCCTCGGAGACTAGTTCTTTCCCAATGGTATTTGGGTATGGAGAGCTCTGGCACAGGATCAGTTCAGGGCAGAGTTGGAAAATGGAAGGATCTTGTCCCAGGCTGCTCCTCAGTTCCTGTGTACTGAGGGTTCCAGGCGTGTTCCTCTGAGCAGAAGTTGTGGTCTTACTTGTGTTCACAGGCTTTTCTATGCTCCTGGGAGGCCAGCACTCTCCCAGTGGTATTTGGGCATTGAGTACTGTGGCACAGGATCAACTCTGGGTGCTGTGGTCATGTTGCTTTTTTTTGATACATAGAAAAACACAGGGTACATAAAACAAAAAGAACAATAAAGAAAAAAGGGGAAAAGTTTACTGAATAATGATTAAAAGTATGAATAAAATTAAAATTTTCTTTATTCTCCTTCATAAAGGTAGTAAAAGTAATAAAATGTAAAGATATTGCTAAGTTAATAAGGCTACCTAGGGGGTATCACTGAATTGTGTTGGTATACTGAAAAACAGATGCAGCAATAAATTCTACGTAGGTGCAAAATTTGTCTTTGTAATTATATGATATGATACTGTATGTATGCATTTAGTATGATTCTAAAGCTTCAGAGCTTTCAGACTAAATAGCAGTGACTTTCTAGAGGGATGATCACAGGTTCAATGCCATTAAACTTCAGTATCAGTCTCAGTGGAGACCTGCTTCCAAAAACCAAGAATGTGGTTCCTTTCCCTAGGAACACTACTTCTGAACAGAGTCTACTGAGCCATTTTACAGGCTTGTTGGTGTCTGTTCCCACAGCTGCCTCCCTTGGCTGTCTCTCAGCCTAGGGCTGTGACAGATTAGATGTAGTCTTGCTAGCTGTCTCTGCCTATTGCTGCAACTCCTGAGGGCTGCAGGGTAGGTCAGTTTCCAAAGATAAGTCATCTCTCAAGATAGCAGCTGCCCCTTATCTCAGAGTAACAGAGAGTGATATAATAAAATTTCTCTCCACTTCTGGACAACTGTAGATTAATACTTTTTCACCATCCCCTGTACCTGCTTTTGAATTTTGTAAAGACTGGATTGGGCTGGAAGTTAGGAGTGGATGGAAGATCCTTATCCTCAGGACTACCTGGTTTATTGGGAAGACAAGAATCTGGAGCTATGTTTCCTTTAGTTTTTGTTTTATGAGTCACTACCATTTTTATACACAAGTTTCAGACAACCCGAAGAGGCTTTCTCTCTCTCTCTCTCTCTCTCTCTCTCTCTCTCTCTCTCTCTCTCTTTGTTTGTTTTCCTATCCTGACTCATCTGTTTTACCAGGCCACATGGAGGCAGTTTGTAGTCCATCACATTTCCAACTGAATCATGTAACTATTTTACATTAGTTTATATGAAGTGAATACATTATTTAGTGATGCGAAAATAATTTTTAGAATAATTTTCCTTATAATGGATCATCCATTATTTATGCTGGTGACTAAAGTTTGATAGTATTTTGTTGAGAACTTTTTCTTTGTATTTGAGGGATTAGTTGGTGGCATGCATAATCTATCACCACTTCAGTGCTCTGAATTTTCTCAAATTCTCCCAGATTATCTATTCTTTGTCTCTTCCCATGTGTTTCCTAAGTTAAATACCTAATTACAATCCTGTGCTATCTGTGGGTGTTTTCTTCACCTTGGTTTAATAGTCTTTAATCAGAAAAAAGAATGGATGAGTGAATGAATGCATGAAATTACAGAAAGCAACATGTGCTGAATCAAAAAAGGAAGCCAGGGCTCTACCTGGGCCTTTGTTTCCATGACAGAAAATCAAAATACTACCAGTGATCCAGTGATCCATTCACCCAGTATTTCCATGGGCATTATGCATGCTTCTCCTCACACTGAAACATTTTCTCAATATGGGGATATTTTTAAAAAGTGTGATCCATGGAACTTCCTATCTTCCAAGCCACATAATTCTGTTACTATAACAAGAGCTGTTCCAACTGTATGTTTTCAGTTAATGCTTAAGATGTCTATACCATGTGCTAGTGCCCATGATGATATCTGGTGTCAACATAGAACAACAGTGAGAACCTTAGAATAATTACCTCTTAAGGTGATAAAGCATATTTTTTTCTTTTCTTTTTTTATTTATTCTTAAATCTTTTTTACAGTCCAGATTTTATTCTGCTCCTGGTTCACCCTCCAACTATTCCACATCCCACACATCCTCCCCCATCCCTGTCTCCAAGAGGATGCTCCTACACCCACCCCTATCCCACAAGATCTGCCTACTCCCTAAGGTCCAAGGTCTTTCTTCTCTAACTGAGACCAGACCAGGCAGTCCTCTGCTGTATGTGTGTTGGGGGCCTCATATCAGCTGGTGTATGCTGCCTGCTTGGTTTATTGTCTGAGCGATCCCTGGGTCCAGGGTAGTTGAGACTCCTGGTGTTTCTATAGGGTTGCCCCCTCCTCAGTTTCTTCCAGACAAATAAAATTTAAAGGTGCTATTTTTAACCAGTCTGGTATAACCACTCCTCAGAAAATTGGACATATAGTTGAGGACTCAGCTATACCACTCCTGGACATAAACCCAAAAGATGCTCCACCATACAACTAGGACACATGTTCCAATATGTTCATAGAAACCTTATTTATAATAGCCAGAATCTGGAAAGAACCAAGATGTCCTTCAACAGAGGAATGGATACAGAAAATGTGGTACATTTACATAATGGAGTACTAATCAGCTATTAATAACAATGACTTCATGAAATTCTTAGGCAAATGGATGGAGATAGAAAATATCATCCTGAGTGAGGTATCCCAAGCACAAAAGAACACACATGGTATGTACTCACTGCTAAGTGGCTCAAAAGCTTGGAATACCCAAGATAAAAGTCACAGACCACATGAAGTTCAAGAAGAAGGAAGACCAAAGTGTGGGTCCTATGGTCCTTCTTAGAAAGCAGAAGAATAAAATACTCATAGGAGCAAATACAGAGACAAAGTGTAGAGCAAAAACTGAAGGAAAGGCCATCCAGAGACTGCCCCACCTGGGGATCCATCCCATATATAGAAACAAAACTGAGACACAATTGTGGATGCCAAGAAGTGTATGCTGACAGGACCCTCATATAGCTGTCCCGTGAGAGGCTCTGCCAGTGCCTGAAAAATACAGAGGGCAATGTTCTCAGCCAAACATTGAACTTAGTACTGGGTACCCCGTGGAAGAGCTAGATAAAGGACTCAAGGAGCTGAAGGGGTTTATAGCTCCGTAGGAGGAACAGCAATATCAACCAACMAGACCCCCCAGAGCTCCCAGGAACTAAAGCACCAATCAAGGAGTGAGTACACATGGAGGGATCCATGGCTTCACTTGCATATGTATCAGAGTATGGACTTGTAGGACATCAATGGGAGGAGAGGCTCTTGGTCCTGTGGAGGCTCAATGCCCCAGTGTGGGGGAATTTGTGGGCAAGAGGCTGGAGTGGATGGGTGAGGGAACACCCTCATAAAAGCAGAGGAAGGGAGTTTTCAGGGGGAAACCAGGAAAGGGGATAACATTTGAAATATAAATAAGGAAAATATTCAATAAAAATAATAAAGAAGAAATAAAACAAATTAATCAATACAAAGTAGTAGATGTAGTAGAAATTCCATTCCCAGACATGTCTCCTTCAAAATTTCATTTCTATACATTCCCATTTCATTTTTCATCTCTAAGCTGAACACTGACCTAGGCTATACTAAACTCTAGGTCTGGGCCTGAATGACAGCCATAATTAAGCTCTGGTTTGGTTTTGCATTTGGCCTTAATGACTTCAGGGATTTTTCTCCCATGGCTACTTCTGTCACCTCTCAGGTTGTGTCTGCTGACCCAGACTGACTATCTTCTGAAAAGATCCATGTTTCTTCTGTTTGGCAAGAAGCTTCTGTTGTATTGGATTCTCAAACTCACATGTATAAGAACCCCAATCATTTTGATGTTATTGACTAAATATAACCTTTTATGGATGGAGATTAATTTTCTGATTGCTTCAATGATATATTCCTCTAAGGGCTAAGAATTTCAAGTCCAGTAAATCCAACATTTGATGACAGCTGCAGTTTACTTCCGAGGACATGACTAGCTGTGAAATCCTCTAGTTATAAGGGCAAGTTAACCTTAGTAGTAACATGAAAAAACTCACAATATGTTATCACCATTTGTGCTTTGAATATTTAGACAGTGTCAATTGAGATATTTTGGAACAACAAGAAATGTGTAAGAAACCAAAGGCCTGCCTGAGGCTGGGGGTTAGGAAACAATGTGTGCTATAGATAAACGCTTGTCCAATCCTGGCATGTGTCAGTTTTGTGATCTTTGAGTAATTAAAATGAATCAGGTTTGAGGAAGGTGGCAGCACAGGGAGAACGCATTGACCATAGAATACCTGGCATCATTCCCAAATGTATTGGTTATTGGTGTGAATATCAATTTGAGCATAAGCCTACCATCCTCTCCCCTGAGCTTTTGTTGTTGTTGTTGTTGTCATTAACCAGAGTGTGTCTGAAAATGCAATCCAGTGGGGGAAAGTATAGAAAAATCAGAAAAAAAAATGTTTTTCAGTTAAATTCATCTCCCCCTCACAGACAATGTATTATCTCGGGAGTAAGTGTGTCATGCTTACCTGATAAAATTAGAAAATCTCACAGAAATAAACTAGTTCTTTCTTTTCTTCTCTCTTACTGTCCATTCTATGTGCATATACTTTGTACAGGAACTTCACAGCCAACAGATCCTTGATCTTGTTTGACTATGTACAAAAGAATTCAAGAATACCCATTTTCATTTAAGAGACAGACTATGGACTTCCCCAAGCTAGAGGAAAGAATGATGCACCGATAATTTGTATGTATACTGAGAGGATTCATCTCTTTCTTTCTAGGAAATCCCTGGACCTTTGGTGTATAACACTTAGTTTTGTTGTTATTGCTGTTGTTCATTTGTTTTTGTTTTGTTTTTTAATTTTTTTAACCAAGCCTGTGGCATGCAGTACTTTTCATGGCTTAATGTAAATTATACCCCAAAACATTTAATTTCCCAAAGGCCCCAAATTTTTCCATTCTACCTCTAAATAATTGCATATAACTTCTGATAACTGGAATCCCACCTCCTCAATTGTTCCTTCTTTCCACTTGTTCTTTCTGTCTTGGCACATATTTAACCATTTGTTTGTATGATAGCTATTCCCAGACTCTGAGATTCCTTCTCCAAGGAAATGCCTTACTTTTCCATAACCCAATATCGTAGTTTTCTAAACAGAAATGATTTGCTGAATGAATAAGTGAGCAGTCTTTATTTATTAAGATTTGTTGATTTGTCCTATTTTGTTACATAATTCTGGAAAATAAATGCATACTACATTTTAATTTTACAGAATAAACTAGAAGGACTAAAGCAAATAAGAGCTAGTATTATATAATTTTTCCACCATATTTTTAAAGAAACAGTTATATTTGTGTTATCAGTTTCAATCACAGATTTTAGAGGTAATACACTTTCCCTTAAAATGTAACATTTAACATTAACCTCAAATGAAACAGTTAAGAAAACTTCAATTAGCATAGTGATACTGTTTTACTGAGTATAAGTTTGATTTTCCCTTACTTAAAATTTTGACTGCTCTTTTCAAAATTATACTGAATCCATGACAAATGGGATCCCTTACACTGGATAAGAGAAACCAGTGATTAGCGCTCTACAAACCAAGTATTTGGGCTTCTATTTTCTGAGTCATTTAAGGCCCAGGCCCTCTCTTCCTCATCTCTCAAAGCCTCTTCATACCAGACTGAGAAATCAGATGGGTCACACCCATTCATCTTTGCCAAGAATTCCAAAACTTTCATCTTGGTAGTTTCAGCATAGGCTCTTGGACCCCACAGGAACTCAAAGCATGGAGGCTGGCTATTAGGCACCTCCCGATATTCAAGGTAATTTTGCTGCACTAGGTCTATGGTGAGGAACTCCCTGGGATCTCCACAAATGAAGTGCTCTTCCCCATCATACACTCCCACCAGTTTCAAGAACTCCCAGATTCTTTCTTCAGAAGCACGGTTCCCTTCTATGAATATTACACCCAGAATAACTATCAGGAAAGCATTTCTAGGCAGCCGATCACTGTCACTCGGAATATCCTCATAGGTGAGGTTCAGTGAGTTGACAAAGACATAAGCACTGCTTACAAGATCACTTTCCTTTATATCAATCCCAAAGGTCATCTCCAAGCATTTAGAAGCTTCAATGAAAATGACAGGAAAATGGTTCTCATATTCTTTAGTGACAACCTCATGGATTTCAGATAATGTGATGGGTTCCTTCATTCTATACTTGTAAATGAAAAGAAACACCAAATCTGTAGCCTTTTCTTGGATTACGTTATCAAGCAAGGAGTCAGGGTCTTCTGGAGACAAGATGACACCTGAACTCTCTCCCTGGTGGCCAACTGCTTCATCTAAATGTTCCCCTAAAGTAGATGAGGGGAAGAAGCTATGAGCATTCTGAAAAATGCCCAGCATCCCAACAGCAAAGCCCTCATTCTCCACCAGGTTGCTCTGAAACAGAGAAAAGAAGGAGGAAGAAGAAGAGGAGGAGGAGGAAGAAGAAGGAGAAGGAGGGGAGAAAGCAGCTAAAGAGACATTAGAAGATGACAAAAACATGGAAGTTATGTCTTCTTCCTCTCCGATCTCATCTTCTTCCTCATCCACTTCATCATCAGACTCTTCCTTTTCTTCTTCTTTCTCCTTTTCTTCATCTTCTTCTTCCTTCTCAATGTTATCTTCCTCCTTCTCCTGTTTATTGCTCTCTTCTTCCTCTCCCTTTTGGACCTCCTCCTCTCCCTCTCTCTCCTCTTTCTCCGGTGTGGGAACCACTGGGAACACCACCTCATCCGTTTCAGTTGGATTCTGGAAGTTTACGCCTTCTTCCAGGCTGAGGCGTGGGCGCTTTCCGTAGTGAGACATTATTTTGTTTTCTGGAGACAGAAGGCATAAATGTAAACAGGACTGACAGTGATGAGATTCCACAGGTCAGGTGAGGGAAGAAAACAGCAGAGTGAGAATCCTCAAAGGCCAATATCTTCTCTGAAATCTCAGACAAAAGTCAACTTACCAGTTTTCTCCAGGTGATATGGAATAGCCTCAGAGTTCTGCAGCCTTTCTACCTGGCTTGTCCTTTAGGAACCTATAGAAGAACATGATAAATGGTCTTAGGGTTCAGCTACCTGGCTGAGTCTGACTTCTGGAAGTGTAATAGAGTATGTGGGACCAATGCCTTGGAGTCCTTGTGATCTACAGCATAATGTTTATGTATATTCAGATGTGGACCACACTTAAGCCTCTTGTAGAGTGAAATCCCCCCTCTGTGCTGGCATTTATCCCAGGAAGGGATGGATCATACCCATCTGGCAGACTGAGGCCACTTTAGCAGGACAAATCTAAATATTCCTGACACAATGAAGCAAACATGATGGAGCACGATTTCCAACAATATCAGGCTAAACTGAATGGCAGGAAGTGCTAGCCTAATTGCAGGGATCACAGCCCTTCTAAGCTAGAGACACTTTCATTGATATTTATTTATTTATTTATTTATTTATTTATTTATTTATTTATTTATTTTATTCCCTTTAAATTCTGATCACAGGCCCCTCCTCCTCCTGGTTCTCCTCCTCATATAGTATCTCACCCCATGCCCCTCTCCCTTTCAACTCTTTATTATGATAATTTTCATATTTCTCCCTCTGTTGCTCCTGGTCTGTTCCCTCAGATTTATTGCTCAACTCTTTGAGCACAAAGATAGAGCAAGAAGCACATTTGAGCACGTACACAGTTCCTCCAAGAGGTAAAAACAGGCCATAGTTGAGCTTAGCATGCCTTCTGTCCTTAAAAGGAGAATGGGGACTGTGTCCTCATTTCTGATTCAGGATTCTTACCTGATGAACTCCAGGCAGATTTTTCCCTCTGGTGATCTGCTATTCCTTTTCTTCTCCACACAGCTTTCCCTTCCAATGAAGATGTTTATTTCCTGAGAATACAGACAACAGTGAGGAGGTAAGATACTGGTTAAGTTCTGCCCTAAGAACTAAAAATCTACTCTACTGCAACAGAATTGTAGTAAGGCATCGCTAACTATCCAGATAGTTGCCCTGGGATGTTCCAGGTAATTTGGAACTATTGCATATCTCTTAAGATGGGGCCATACTACACTTAATAAAAGAGGAATTCCAGCTTTAGGAAATAAACATAAACATGCCCTCAGAGAGGACTGAGAGCATTGGTTTGGATCATTTTCATCCCCCACAGATGTAACAGAACTGTTTTTCCCTTCCATGTAGCTGCCTGTGGGTGCTCCAGACAGAGAGATGGGGTATGTTACTTTAATGATTTCAATTTTGGAGGACTTCTATGAAGAGACTAGAGTGTGATTCACAGCAAAAGAGTGCCAAGCTTATAAAGTATCATTGAGAGGACTCATTTTTCTAGTTCTCTAACACTGGGGCAGTCTCTTAGATATTTTCCAAGGCAGACAATCCTTCTCATATTTTTGAAATACAGTACTCTTCTAATAGGACAGATCTCTCTTTGAATCTCAACATAAAATTGTGTTTTAAAGGTGTTGCTCCTCGATGACTGTTCTCCGCATACTGGTAAAGCTGTCTGAGAAAGCAGGACCAACACTACTAATTTCTGAAGGGTAAAAGGAGAGTGTCACTCCTCCCAAAGGATCCTCCTTCTCTTCTTTTAGGGTCTTCACAGGTCTCCTTGGKTTTTTGTTTGTTTGTTTTGTCTGTTTTTTCTATAATCAAGTACCTTAACAAACAAGGCTATTTCCCCCTACTATTTCTGTGGGAGAAGGAATATGTCTGACACTTTCCTCAGAGTCACATCCCCGACGACTGGAACTCCTACATATAGTGCCTGGTGGCCAGTACTCTGCTGAAAAGATACAACTTTCTCAGCCCCTCAGCACAGAAAAATGGAAGTGTCCTATTGATAAGCCTGCCTGGAGTCACACAGTGATAGGTGCTAAGAAAGACAGTGGCAGACTCTTCATTGTTCTTCAGTCCTCCCTAGAGACTGACCCTGATTTTCTCTATGCATGAATTAGAATAAAAAAGCAATGTTAATATCTTATGTCGAGGTCTTATCTGTCTTATTCCCTGAGCTTTTCTCTGGGATGGCAAAATGCTTTGTACTGCAACATGGCCTAGAGCCTACTGAAAAAAAATTGCCTGAACAAGCAGCACTGAGGATCCATCCTAATTTCTATAGGGGCAAGGGTGGCAAAAATGATCTCTCAAGGTCCTACTTTCCAAAGTTCACATTCTTACACATGATAGAGTCCGACCCTTCCACAAAAGCCTCACCCTCCTAAACTTATACAACATTAGAAAAAGTAGAATCCTCAGAATGACTGAAGCTTCCCTGGAATGAATGCTGTTTGAGAAAGTGGGACAGTCTCTCTCTACCTGTGAGACAGGGGTAGGCCCCAAGTCCTCACATTGCTACCTTCATGTTTCCTATAATTAGAACTGCTCCCCTGGCAGACAGAGTCCAGCCACCTCCCCTGAAGCCTCATCTCTTGTGAACTCAGCATGAAAGGTAGAAACAAACAACATGAGCCCATTTGCCTTGGGTATCCCTAGAGCTTCCATATCAACAACAGAGACTCCCATTATACTTAGCATCTTTCCACTCAAGACTGGGACTGTTCCTCTAATGAACTGAGTTTAGCTCCCCACCTAAAAGCCTATCAACAATAGGATTCATATATCTCTATTATTTCTGCTGGAGAGTATAACTCCCAATTTTCCACCAGTGTCCTTCCTAGGTCCTGTTTTTTATCTTCCCTCAGACTTGAAATTATGCCTGCCTGACACAGTTCTGCCCACTCTCAATGCCTTAATGCCTGCAGTATCACACCTGAGAGCTGTAAAGTGCATACAACTTACGCTTCTGGATTGTATCTAAGATAAATACTGGATAGACCCCTATATGTTTGAGTCCAATCCTCCCTTAACTTATTTTACCCTCACAGATCTTATTTCCTGATGTCGGAACTTGTACTCTCCTAATCCCAATGCTATCTCACAAACGCCCTTACCTCTCTTAGACTTCGGACAGAGAGCTCCAGGTAGCAGCCACCAAGCTGGAACAGACTGGAAGCCTCTGGGGCAAAAGTCTGAGCAAGGGAGGAGGAGTTTGGCCACACCTCCTTTCGAAAGGCAAGGCAAAACTCCTGCTGTTCTTTGAGGCTCCTCCCACTCAAGGATGAGCCTAGTCCCAAGCCAGTTTCAGGCTCTTCTCAAGAACCTCAAGTCCCACAGTCCTGATACTGAAGTTGTGGAAACAATGTTTAGACTTGCAACCTTGCTTAGATATTCCCAGAGCCACAATCTGGTCAAAGAGGACTAAAGCCTATTATTTCTGTAAAGGTGGGAAGGCTCTCATCTGCCCTTCAAGGTCCTCTCACCCAGATTAGGACTTTCCTGAGTTCTGTCCTATCCTGAAAGCCTCAGATCCCACAGACTCCTGACATTGAATTTATGGAAACAATGTTTAGAGCTGCAACATTGCCTAGTAATTCCCAGGGTACAACCTAGTTAAGGATTGCAGTCATCTATTTCTATACTGGTTGGGGGATTTCCTTCTAGGATCCTAACCCTTAAGGCTAGGGCTCTCCTGAAATGAATAGGGCTCACTATCTCCTTCAAAAATCTCACCACCCTCAACCTACCCATTCTGGATGCTTGCTAGTATGAATTCTGGGAAAGGCAAGGCCCAAACTACTATACACATGAGGGAGAAGGAGATTTCCAAGACTCCATTAGGATCCTCAATTCATTTCTTAGGTCTCTTCTCAATATTTTCCAGTGATGGGACAGCCACACAGAATTCAGGAAAACAAATTCTTTCATCTAAAAGTTGATATCGACCCTCTAGATAAGAAGGAAACTCCATAGAGACACAGGAATAGAAGCCCTAATATTTATGGGGACAGGGAAAACTGCTAACCCTAAACCAGTTTTTTGCTTTAATGTTTACCAAGTCGGAATTATACAATCCAAAAGCTTCAATTACCACAGACTGTCAATATGGAATCTCAGAAATAGCATAATATTTATCCAGCCTATACTGCACCAGAGATGAGTGCCAGAGTAGACAGGGTTAGCTCCGTTCCTTTTGAAGAGGGGATGTCCCTCAGTCCTCTCTTGGTGCTCGGATTGTCCTCCCTCACTTGAATATTTGTCTTATCTGGGACTCTTTTCAGCAGTCTTAAGTCCAACCTACCCCCCAAATCCTCATCTTTTGTGGACTCTGGTCATGATACTCCTGGAAAGAAGCATTTTGAAAAATGATCTAAAGAAGAACACCCTAAGGTAATCTCTTAGAAAACAGAAACAAGATTCCCACTATTTCTGGTGTGGGAGATGAAAGTTCCACTAACTCAGTAGTTTACCCAGAAAGATATACATCATCAGAGAGTGGAGCACCCTCTACCAAAAAGTCCCAGCTCTCCTTGTACTCCAGAAATGAAACATGGGAAAAATGTTTAAGACTGTGATGTAGCCTGAAGCCCCCAGCCTCAGGAAGTGTATGAGGTACATACACAGTCCATAAATATGCATGCAAAGTTATTACATTAGCTATAATGTCTGCAGATGAGAGGAATGCTCATCTTTCTCATTCAAGTTCTACCTCTTCAGAAACAAATTCTAGCTGCCTCCTCCAAAGTCTCAATTCCCTTGGCCTATCAGGACAGAAAACAGAAAATCATACACTGTTTCACTTTCTTTCAGCCCGGCAGGGATGGCTTCCTGGGAGGGTACAGACAATACAATTCTATCTCTGGGAGCAAAGAACAAGGCAAATTCTCCCAAGCCTCCTTCAAGGCCTTCCAGACAATGGTGGGAAGAAAAAGACTTAGGCAGGAATTAACTGCAGAAAGCTGCAGCAGGACCCTGATCATTGTGTCTCCTGAAGGAATGCACCTTTGTGGTTGAACATTTTTAAAGTGGAGTTTGGGTGCTGCTGCTTTCTCAGATAGGAAAGTACAAGAACATTTCTTCACACACGTAAAGTAACATCTTTAGAATGCTCTGCTACTTATCTTATGGTTTTGACCCTGTCTCCATTTTCTAGATGCTTTTCTAGCAGACTAGAAAGAAATTCCCTAAAAGGAGAGACCCCATCAATCACCTTATCCCAGGAACAAGCCACACACCCAAAGAATACAGATGGAATTTTTGAAAACTTCCTTCCATACACTCTGCAGTGTAGCTCAGACATTTAGGGTAGCCACTCCATTCTCTGTTTGAAGTGTTGGCTTTGTTTACCTTTGCCAAACAAACTTCTATCTAAATGATCTATAATTATTTTGTCACTGAATTCATTCCTTCAAGAAAATGAGAACCAGGATATATCGATAATACCCATAAGAGCTCCCCAGCATTTTTTCCTTAGCAACCTGAGTCCTGAACCCTCTCCAGAGAAGGTACACTTCCATCATCTCCAGACATGAAGATTTGGGAAATAAAATAGTGTAAGATCTGGTTAGGAATGGAGATTCATTCAGAAATTTCCCCTGCTTGTGGGACTAAGACCCTTATCTTAACTGTAAGGAAACTCCTCCATCATGGTTAGCTAGAACTCCACACTTGCCAACCCATGTCCAGCCACACATCTAAAAGCCTCGTCTTCCTCCAACTTCTAACACAGAGCTGTAAAAAGCATTACATTTTATCTTTTCTGTCAAATACTTGACAACAAACCTAAAACTCCCCACTTTGTCCACTACTGAACACATGCTCTAGACTTCTTTTTTATGCCCAAATAGATGCCCTTCTGTGAGTGGCCTCATCACTCTGTGCCTACTTGCCTTCATGCCCCAGGAATATTTGACTTGGCAGTAAAAACAGCTTTTCTTCTTTGTAAAAAAAAGAATTATTGGGCTGGAGGAAAAGCTCAGCAATTCAAAGCACAGGCTGCTCTGCCAGAGGACCCAGACTGAATTTGCAGCACCCACAGGGCAGTTCACAAGTGTCTGTAACTCCAGTCCCAGGAGATACAAATCTCTCTTTTGTCCTTCATGGGTGTGAGACACACACAGAGTCCATAGATATGCATGCAGGCAAAGCACCCCTCCCTACTCATTAAAATAAGCCATAAAAAAACCAAACCAAACCAAAMCAAACAAACAAAAACAGAATGCCTTTCCAGCCAGCAACCCTCCACTTTCTCCCCTTTTCTTGCTGCTTTTCAAAAAACAAGCTGAGCAGAAATAGACCATGAGGTTGGACTTTATCAAATCCCCCCAATTAGGGATAGAGGGTGTGGGCTGTATCTGCTGGATGTGCATGTTCCACTGTTTCTGTGAGATTTCATCATCCTTCTGATCAGAAGTAAAGTCACTCTATTCAGATTGTAGATTTCGTTCTTTGAGAATCTAAGACAACGTTTAACGTTTAACAGAATTTAGGGAAATACATTGTCCGATGAATAACCTGACCTAAGGGCCCTCAGATCAACTCCCCAGGAGGGCATCTCTTCTCACCCTGTATTCCTATGAGTGAGAGAAGAGGCTCTAGTTTCTCCCTCCCGGGCCCAGCTCGGTCCTCACAGACCCCATCCGAGAAAACCTTACCTTAGATTTCAGGCATGGAGCACAGAGCTAAAATGGCTAAAGCCCAGGGAACCGCCTGAACAGGCGGAACTGGTTTACCCCTATAAGTACTTCTGTGGTCCCTCCCAGCCCTCTCTTAAAGACCTCCCTCTCCCTGGTTATCTAGACAGGGTAACCTCTGACCCAAATCAGTTCAAAATAGCCTAACATCTTTCACATTCCCCACAGAAAATGAGGCAGAGAAACAGCTTTATCTTAAGCCTAATCTAGACCCATTCTAGGTCAGTCACCACCTAGAACATCTCATTTTCCTCAAACACCAGACATAGAACTGGGAGGCTGAGTTTACACCGAGAAAGTTTACCTGGAGATTTGTGGAGCGCTACTGTAGCAAATAGTACTGCAGTCACCAGTCACAGTATTTCTGTGAAGCAATTTCAAGCTCCTGATCCTTTCAGTCTCCTCCCACTCCTCTGAGAACTAGAGTCTATCTCTATGTAGAAAAGCTTCCCTTCCCTCAACCTCCCAAAATGAAACCCTGAAAACAATACCTTACTCCATCTGTCTGGAGACTTTCTTAAAAAGAGAACTTAGGCCCCTCTGTAGCTTAGAAGGAGGTCAAAGTCTCTAATCTTTTTTCAGAGCCCCCTCAGTCTCATAGAGTCCTTTTCTTGATATTTCCAAGGCTAATAATATTCATCTCCCTGCTGGCAAAGTATCATTCACATCCACACTCAACCAAAATTGCTTCTTCTCCCTTAGGCTTCCTACGTGGCACTCCTAATACTTATAGAAGCTCGCAGGGGTTAACTCTTTAAGACAGAAGGATTAGTGGCCCTGATTCTCCAGGAAGGGGTGGAGGTRCTCAGTCTTCACACAATGTCCTTCCTTTAATATTTCACAAACCTAGGGCAATTTTACTGCTGACCAGACCAGAGTCCAATGTTGTCACAAAGCCTCACATCCCCTGGACTACAGACGTGAACTCAGGAAAGATTACAATCCTTATCAGGTTTGGAGGCTCCAGGGATAACTGCACTGACCCAGGGAACTTGGTACTCTGTACACTTGTGTTGAAAGAGGCTTCTAGTCCAAATTTGTAGCATTCTGTCCATGTTTGGCCAAGTCTAGATAACCTCCTTCACCTCCTGTGAAGCCATAAACCTCAGAATTTCTGAAAGGAATTCAGAAAACAGTTTAGGTTTCAACCTGGAGCCTACTTGATAGCAGCCAGAGCACAGTGGGATGCTCATATCCTGAAAGGAGAATACTCTCTATTCTGTGTTCCTTTCTTGATGCTTGGCTAGTCTGACTCTACCCTCAGCAGAGCTGAAATTTACTGAAAATCTCCCTTAAACTCCCATAATACAAGTCAAAATACGCCAAATCTACTAACCATGTCTTCCACCTTCCAAAGAGAACTGTGGATGAATTGCTAGGATTTGTAGATTTGCTAGGAATTGCTATGGATATATGGAGTGGAAAAACTCATTCCTCACTTAGTTTTCTCTCTGTTTGAGACACTGACTGAGCACTCTGGGTCTGAGTTATTCATACCCAGAAAACCCTCCCCATTCTGAGGAGAACAAGTTAAATGCATGAAGATAGACTTTGAACGTTCTATTTCTGGGGGCTTGTTTGTGGTGGCAACTAACTGAGTGTGGCTGAGATTGCAGGCATAGAATCGACTCTCTTCAGGATAGTGATGGTTTTACATAAAGCTCACTAGACTTAGGCCCCTGTCCTTTTGTTTTTGCTTTGTATTTCTTTTTCTTTTTCTTTTTCTCTTCTGTGATCATTCTATCCTCAAGAAAAAGAATCTCTATGATTTGATGACCAGAATCTACATTCCTCCCTTAATACCACACATCATTTTTACTTTTAGCATGTATCATAAGGAAATATATTGTAGGGCCTTCTTAAGTATCTGTTTGGGCAAGCAAAGCTGCCAATCCCATCATTGAGTGGTGAAAAGCATATACTTCTGTGACAAGAGTTTTCAATAACGGATGGAATGTCTCTTCCAGAAGACCACAGCCCAAGTCCCTCCCCCAAACCCTTACTTTCTTCAGTCATCCATGAATGAATGAATCTAGAACCCCCATGCCACTCAGCTTTCCCAGAACCTACCGGGAGATGGCATTCTAAGATACATGGTCAAGCCCTGTCTCTAAGTACAGATGAAAGGGGAAAAAATGATCCTTCCCTCAGAGTCCTCCTAGTGATAAGCTCAGACTCCTGAGCTTAATGAACACCAGGTCCTTGTGCCTCCCACGATACAGCCTGGGAAACCACACACCAGTCAGTCAGACTAGAATATACCAGGGAGGTGAGCAGGGAAAGGTAGGGATATATTTCTAAATACAGGGAAGGGAAAGACTTCCAAATCTTCCTTGTTATCCTCACTGGGATCCCTCATGGATTTACAAAGGTTGGACATCGGCCAGAGATACCTGAAATCTAAGCCATAATTTAAAATGCTTCACTTCCCTTGAATTCTGGATATGGAACTCATGCAAACATGTTTTAAAAGAGGACCTAACCAAGAACCTCCAGGGGCAACTTTCTGTACAAGTAAGACTGACCCCTCCCCTAAGCATTCCTGTGTAGGAAAAGGCTACCTCCATTCCTCCCACAATGACCTCTGTCTTAGGTGTAGGACTTTACCCCTGATGCTATTCTCTTCACAAAAAAACAAAAACAAAAACAAAAACAAAAACAAAGAAAGAACAAACAAAAACCCTCATCTGCCTCAGGCCACCAGACTGAATCCAAGAAACTCCAAAGGACTGACTCAGCCTGATCCCAGGAAGAGACCTCTAGTACCTGTTGAAAGAAAGGTTTCCAACTTTTAGCTGCCTTTGATATTTCCTAAAACTATTCAGATCTTTCCTCAATGGCCTGAGGCGTCACACCTAAAGAAACCCACTTCATCCTCAGACTGCCACAAAGGTGCTGAAAAGCCAGGAACCTTGAAGGTCACTTCCCACTCTCTAGTTTAATGGCCTGAGAAGCTCAGCTTCTAGCGCCGCCCCCACCCCCTATTCCTATGACGGAATGAAAAGCTCTCCTTCCTCAACGTCCTCCAGCACCCTGCCCCCATTCACAATAAAAAGACAAACATTTCAGAACTTACTTTTTGACTATCTTCTTCCCCTGCTCACAAATCCTCACCAATCCGAGATTGTGACAATGGCCGTGGGCATCCAGTAGGAGTCAAGACAGTTACTGACTGTTCTACGCACTCTGGAACCCTGCTTTAACGGTCCAGGCAACGTTCTAACACTCGCTTCTTCCTCAGGATCCCCCTCCCCCACCCCCAGCAGACTCTCCCAGAACTGATGTCCAGTGATGATGTTTCACTCACAAAAAACTCAGTACTATTACATTAGAACCTGGACACTTGCACCAACAATGGCAAACGTCGCTTAAGCTACTCCATGCTGCCTTTCAAGCCGTTGGATTGATTGACCCCTACTCCTGTGGTAGAATAAAAATCTCTTTCCTTCATTAGGCCACACCCCTTGACAGTTCAAAGCCACATGCCCTGCCCTTGAAACTGAGTCCTAGCCCCTTCACAAAAACAAAACAAAACAAACAAACAGCAACAACAATGACAAAAACCCACCTACCTGAGGAAGAAGGACATGAAACTGAAGAAAAACTGAAACCTCTAAACGGTCCCAGGAGCTCCAGGCCAGAGCTCTGGCAAATGCGGACTTTCTAGGACCACGCCTTCTACTAATTTGGAGCCATCATCCCCCATCCCCTATGCGCACACAGCTGAATCCTGAGAAAGTTCAGGAACAAGTACTAACAAACAGCACTCCAACTTCCAAAGGTGTGAAAGGCAGGCCACCAAGTCACTGATATTCCCTCTATTTGAACAGAAACCAACTCCGCGTTTCTGACCATACTCTCTGAACAAGGTCCAAGACTCCATCAATACATTTTGAACATATTCTTTCTCCTCTGCCTACATCATCAAGATTGCCCGCCATCTCCTTAAGCCACACACTTCACGCTTTGTCCCAGATACAACAAAAAAAAAAAAAAAAGAAAAAATAAGAAAACAACCAATAACACACACACACACACACACACACACCAAACATGGACTCTGCTTTGTGTTGGCCAACTATTCCTACAATAGGGGACTGCCCTAGAATATGGTTGATATATCCACTGATACCCAGTTGGTGAAAACAGGTTTTTCTTTTCTCAATATTTATCAATTGCAAACATTCTTTGTTAGTGGCAGACATTTGTATCTATTTACCCATCCTCTCACTGATATGTTGTCTGGTTTGAACTGGTGCGGGTCTTCTCTATAAGCTCCATGACTTCACATTTGTATGAGCCATGTTGTGTCTGAAAGATGCTGTTTCCAGGAAGGAAAACAACACCTCAAGCTTTAAAAATCTCTCTCCCCACATGTCTACATAGATCTCTGGGGCTTTGTGGAAAGAATTTAATAAAGACATTTCATTTAGGACTGAGTGCTCTAATGTTTCTCTCTTCATTGTCCTGCTGTGAGTCTCAATAATAGTATATCATTATGAGTAATTTTATTGCTATTTGCCCTTCAGAGAACAATAGTAATTGGTTTTCCCTTATGACTGATGACCTATCTAATCTTAGGTTCTTGTCCATTATAGCAGTATCAGGTATGTGTCCAATTTCATAGAGTCAGCATGAAATCCAAATTTTAAAAAGTGATTGATTTCTTCCATAATATTTATGTCACTCTTGCACCAGTATAGCTTAGATACCGGCAAATGAGTGTTATAAGTTGAAGTTTGGAGCTGAGTGATAATCATGATAACTTTTCTCCTCCAGTAGCATTCAAAGGATTCTCACCTGAATAATACTCAATAGAATAAACTTCTAGTTAGGCACTGGATCGATTTCTTCATAAAAATAATAATCAATAGCCTTGTAAATAGCCTTTGACATTTGAAGGGGTCCATAGGATAGGATTTCTTTGGACAATGACTCAACAAAATGAAACCCATTACTGTCACGGGAGGTTTGGGATGGTGATATAAAGTACTTGAGGCATTGTATCTTCCATTACTACATAAAATCTTACTTGCTCATATATCATCTCAGAGTCAACCACTTGGTATTGGATAACCAGTTTGGGTGTTGGGTTTTTTTTTCTTGAGCAAGATCTTTTCTCTATTCTCTAGTTGCCCATAGTTCTGTGTCTAAGTTCAGATCCTTCAAGCATCCATCCTTCAATGTGCATAAGTGCCATCCTTGCTCAGGTCTTAATTAGGCAGTCATGATGAAACTTCATGAGTACTCTAACATTTGCAGGGGAACACAAACTCACAGCAACTTTCTCTTCCTCTGGTTCTGATAGTCTTTATACCCTATTCTGCAGTGACTCCTGTGCCATGGGGACAGGAATAAAGTTGTAGGTATATCCGATGAGACTGGAGACCACACTATCTCTTGTTCTCTACATTTTTATGCTTGTGGTTTTCTGTAATGGTCTGTAGTCCAATGAGAAATTTATTTGATATGGGATGAGAAATATACTTATTTCAGAGTAGAAGGATAAATGTAGGGAATATAGTTAGGAATTGAGTGGATATAGTAAACTGGTATAAGTTCTTTTTCATGACTATTATAGCCTCAGGTAGTTGATGAGGTTTCTAGAGCTAGACAAAGTTTCACTCCAGCTGAGAAGGCTCCCAACTGCAGAGGTGATGGTTACTGTCTTAGTTATGCTTTACTGCTGTAAACAGACACCATGATCAAGGGTACACTTATAAGGCCAACATTTAATAGGGGCTGGCTTACAGGTTCAGAGGTTTGATTCATTATCAAGGTGGGAACCGCATCTAGACAGGCATGGTGCAGGAGAAGCAGAGAATTCTACATCTTCATCTGAAGTCTGCTCACAGAATACTGTAATCCAGGCAGCTAGGTAGAGGGCCTTAAAGCCCACACCCACATTGACACACCTATTCCAACAAGGCCATACCTACTTCAACAGGTCCACACTTTCTTTTCATTTCTTTTCTTTCATTCTTTTYTTTGCTAAGATTCTGTTTTTATTTCCATTTTTTGTTAAATTGGATATTTTATTTATTTACATTTCAAATGTTATCCCCTTTCCCAGTTCCCCTCTACAAACACCCTATCCCATCCCTCATTACCCTGCTTCTATGAGGGTGCTCCCCCATGTTCCTCACACCCTCTTCTTCCCTGGATTATTTTGTTCCCCCTTCTAAGTAGAACTGAAGCATCCACACTTTGGTCTTCCTTCCTCTTGAGCTTCATGTAGTCCATGAGTTGTATCTTAGGTACTCCGCACACTTTGCCTAATATACACTTATCAGTGAGTGCATACTATGTGTGGTCTTTTGTGATTACTGCATGATATTTTTTAGTTTCATCCATTTGTCTATGAATTTCCTAAATTCATTGATTTTAATAGCTGAGTAGTACTCCATTGTGTAAATGTACCACATTTTCTGTATCCATTTCTCTTTTGAACATAGTGAAGCACATTTCCTTATTATATGTTGGAGCATCTTCTGGGTATATGCCTAGAATTGGTATAGCTGGATCYTCAGGTAGTATTATGTCCAGTTTTCTGAGGAACTGTCAAACTGATTTCCAGAGTAGTTGTACCAGCTTGCAATCCTACCAACAATGAAGGAGTGTTCTTTCTCCATATCCTTGCCAGAATCTGCTTTCACCTGAGTTTTTGTTCTTAGCCATTCTGACTATTGTGAGGTAGAATCTCAGAGTTGTTTTGATTTGAATTCAGAGACCACATGAAGATCAAAAAGAAGGAAGACAAAAGTGTGGATACTTCAGACCTTTGTAAAAGAGGGATCAAAATACCCATGGGAGGAGATACAGAGACAAAGTGTGGAGCAGAGACTGAAGGAAAGGCCATCCAGAGACTGACCTACCTGGGGATCCATTCCATATACAGTCACCAAACCCAGGCACTATTGTAGATGCCAACAAGTGCTTGCTGACAGAAGCCTGATATAACTGTCTCCTGAGAGGCTTTTTCAGTGCCTGACCAATACAAAAGTGGATGCTCACAGCCAACCAGTGGATTGAGCACAGGGTCCCCAACTGAAGAGCTAGAGAAAGGAGTTGACAGAGCTGAAGGGGTTTGCAGTCCCATAGGAGGAACAACAATATGAACCAACCAGTACCCCTAAAGCTCCCAGGGACTAAACCATCATCAAAAGGGTACACATGGAGGAATCCATGGCTCCAGCCCAATATGTAGAAGAGGATGGCCTTGTTGGGCATCAGTGAGAGGAGAGGCCCTTGGTCCTGTGATAGCTTGATGCCCCAGTGTTGGGTAATGTCAGGACAGACAAGCAGGAGTGGGTGGGTTGGTGAGTAGGGGGAGTGGGGACAGGATAGTGTATTTTTGGAGGGGAAATGAGGAAAGGAGATAACATTTGAAATGTAAATAAAGAAAATATCTAATAAAAAATTTTAAAAAATGAACCAATGTATATTCTTCTACATACTGACTTCCAGTTGAAACAGCACCATTTGTTAAAAATGTCTTTTTCCCCCACTGGATGTTTTTAGCTCCTTTGTCAAAGATCAAGTGTCCTTAAGTGTGTGGTTTTATTTCTGTGTCTTCAGTTCTATTACACTGATCTACCTGTCTGTTTCTGTACCAATACCATGCAGTTTTTAACACTATTGCTCTATAGTACAGCTTGAGGTAGGGATGGTGATTCCTCAGAAGTTCTTTTGTTGTTAAGAATAATTTATAAAGATGCTTCAGTCCCACTTAGAAATGAGGACAAAATAAGGATAGGATGGAGAAGGAGGAAGGGATCTGGGTGGGAGAGGGGAGTAGAAGTGGGGAATGGGGTAGAATCAGATATGGAAGAAGACAGGAGATGGGCCCAGAGAGCCAGGAGAAGGAATAGAAATATGCAGCTTCAGGGGGTCAAGGTGTGTGATAGGGGAAACCTCTAGAAAGTTCCAGTGACCTGGGATGGGGAGGGCCCCAGAACTTGTTGTTGGTTAACTTAGATGAAATGCCCAACAGTGGGGAGATGAACCTGAAGAGACCACCACCAATATTCAGACAGAACACCCAATGGAGGGATAAATCCCCCTACAAAAATTCTGACCCAGAATTGTGCTTGTCTAAAAGAAATAAAGGGACAAAAATGTAGCACAGTTTGAAATAATGACTGAGCAGTGACCAGCCCAACTTGGGATCCATCCCATGGGATGGCACCAATTCCCGACACTATTACTAATGCTATATTGTACCTGCAGATAGGAGCCTAGCATGGTTGTCTTCTGTAAATATTTTTTCAAATACTATATTTAATGATAGTTTTTAAACAGTTTAAACTCACTTGTAGCCCACCACCCAACAGAGGTAGTAGAAAAGAAATGATATGAGGGAAGTGGACCTGTTTGGAAAGGTCATTTGGATAAACTCCCATCTGTGTTGTCTGGAAATCAACAGTTCATTTCATAGGTTAGAAGGCAGTAGTGGCTGGATCCACTCACAAACACTTCACAGATATACCAGAAGTCCAGTTTGGTTGATTCTGGCTATTATAAATAGGGCTGCTATGAACATAGTGGAGCATGTGTCCTTATTGCATGCTGGGGAATCTTCTGGGTATATCCCCAGGAGTGGTATGGCTGGGTCCTCCGGGAGTATCGTGTTGTTATTATAGGTGTGAATATCAGGTAAGCTGAGACCAGCAGCATAATTCTTTTGGCTCCATATTGATTTGGCTATCCATCCTTTCATATGAACTTTGAGACTGCTTTCTTTTTTATCTCTATGAAGAAAGTTAGTGATTGTTTGAATCTAAAGATCATGTTTGGTAGGACAGCCATCTTTGCATTTCTAATTCTTCCAGCCATGCACATGTAAAGCCTTTTTGATATTTTAGTATCTTTTTCATTTTATTTCTTCAGTGTTTTGCATTTTTCATTGTAGAGGTCTTTTGATTTGTTGTTTAGAATTATTCTAATGTATTTTTGGAGGACTTAGTGGACACATGATGATTGGATGCATGTGCTGAGGCAAGACAAGTGCTGAGGCAAGGCATGTAGAGAACACATGATGTTTGGAGGATATAATTAGGACTCCACAGAGTGATAGATCTTGAGCTTAGCTTGCTGGTACAGCTAGCTCTGCAAGACTTGTAGGTCTCCAGTCTTCACTGATCTTCAATTCCCTGAGAGAGACACAGCTGAGAATATCTCCTGGTGTTCCTGCTGGTCTCTCCTGGTGACACGAGCTGAGGCTGAGGCCTGGCTGTCTCTGCTAGGTCATGCCACCACTGTTGCTAACCTGACATTGTTAATGATGCTATGGTGTGCTCACAAAAAGGAGCCTATCATGACTGCCCTCCAAAAGAGTCGACAAGCAGCTGAAAGTGTCAGATGCAGATACTTACCAATGAACAGAACCTTGGGACCCCTGTGGTTAAGTTAGGGAAAGGAGGCAGAGAGCAACCCCATAGGAAGACCAGCTGTCTCAACTAACATTTACCCCTGAGATCTCTCAGACACTGAGCCACCAACCAGGCAGCATACACCAGATAATATAAGGTCCCTGACACATATACAGCTGAGGACTGCCTGGTCTGGCATCAGTAAGAGAAGATATGCCTAACCCTTGAAAGAATTGAGGCCCCAGAGTTTGGGGAGGTCTGATAGAATGGGAATTGGGGGTAGGGAGATCCTCTTGGAAACAGGGGAGGAGGGACAGGAGGAGGAATAGGCAGAGGGCAGACTGGGAGGGTATTAACAACTTGACTGTATATAAAACAAAAATAAGTACAGAAAGGAAGGAAGGAAGAAAGGAAGGAAGGAAGGAAGGAAGAAAGAAAGAGAAAGAAAGAAAGAAAAAAAGAAAGAAAGAAAGAAAGAAAGAAAGAAAGAAAGAAAGAAAGAAAGAAAAAAGTAATAAAATAATTAAACATAAGATGTGGCATTTTTGGAGACAGCTGTTTGACCCTGAGGTGCTAACACATAAGTTGATAAACCCTGCTCTAAATGATTTTATTTCTACTTTTGTGATGCTTATCTAGTTGACACACCAGGGAAAGGTAACATCAACTGAGTAATTGCCTCAATCATATCAGTCAATGAGCACATTTATTGGAAATATTTTATAGATTACTGATTTATGGAGGTATGTTCAGTACACTTTGAGAGATATGATCTCTAGGAAAGTGGCCCACAGGTCTGTACAAAAAGCCTAAGTGAAGGAGCTAGAGAAATAGCTCAGTGGTTAAGAGCACTGACTGCTCTTCCAGAGGTCCTGAGTTCAATTCCCAGCAACCAGACCTGTCTGTAATGGGATCCGATGCCCTCTTCTGGATGTCTGAAGACCCCCTACAATGTACTCATAGGAATGAAATAAATAAATATTTTTAAATAAACCTAAGTGAAATACATACATATAGATAGAAAACAAATAGCTAGATGATAGATAGATAGATAGATAGATAGATAGATAGATAGATAGATGGAGAGATATAGTCAGAGAGATAGACAGACAGACAGACAGACAAAACTAAACTCCAGTTACACTAGATAATAGAAGGAATTACCACAGGGTAATTGGTTTGAGAACCAACAAATGCAAGTCAAACATGTAGACTATTATTTCATTTTTGATAAATTTAAAAATACCCCATTCCCCTTATACATGTGAGAATGCATAGACTTTTATTCACATATACAATTTTATATGTATATGTGTGTACACATGTTTTGGTTTACTTCCTATTACTGTGATAAAGACCACAACCCAAAGCAACTTGGGCTTGAAAGAGTTTTCTTCAGTTTACACATGCTGACCATAATCCATTAAGAGAAACTGAGGCAGAAACAGAAGAGAGGAACCTGACTGAATGCAGCAACTGAAGTAGAGGTCATGAACAAAACTGGTTTAAGGGTTTAATTCTCCATGCTTTGCCCATGTCTGGCATAACCCACATTAGGTCAGACTCTTGAACATTAATCATTATTCTAGAACATATCCAACTTGCCTCATGGAGGCATTTTCTCAGGTGAAGTTTTTTTTTTATTCTCAAGTGACTCTAGTTTGTGACAAGTTGAAAAAAGAAAATTAACTAATGAAATTGAAATGTGAAACAATCATAGCTTAATGAGCTTAAGGGTCATACTTATTTATACTTGTATTTCATAGTGATCCTCTCACACACAAACACATTTGACAGTGTAAGTTACCAGGAAGAGAATTACTGAGCTGAGGAAAGTAGAAATAACAAAATAAAGGTGATAAGGCTGAACACAGGACAATGAATATGACAATGACAGTATGTAAAGTATAGTTAAAATTAGTTTAATAAAGATTCATAAAATAAAAAAAAACATTATCTAGGATAAAGGTGATTTCTAACACTATCATTGTATGATGAGGCCACCCACAGAAAATAGTCACCTCTGTTCTCATCTTAACCTGTGCCCTGACAGACCTTGTGTGCTGGCTCCACACCCAGTTCTGAAACACCCAAAGGAAGCTTGACTCCTGGGTGCTCTAATATGCCCAGAATCACAGGTAAAGAGGCCACAACATCTGCCCTAACACCTGGAGTAACTGGGTCCCCCCAAGATCCAGAGACACAGGAACCCCTGCCTGGCCAGTGGCACAGGTTCCTTCCAGTTTGAACCTATACCCAGAGCAGACCTGGGGCACTGGCTCTGCACCCACTCCTACAACACCCAGAGGGAGCCCGACTACCAGGTGTTCTGGAACGCCCAGGATCACAGAAGAGGTCATCATATTTGCCCAAATATCCAGAATAATTGGTTCAAGGGACTCAGGAACCCCCATCCAGCCAGCGGCACAGGTTCCTTCCAGTGTGAACCTATATCTGAAGCAGACTTGGGGTGCTGGCTTGGCACCCACTCTTACAACACCCAGAGGGAGCCTGACTACCAGGTACTCTGACCACCCAGGATCACAGGATCACGAGATCACAGAGGAAACTCTACTCCCAGGAGATCTGACACACCCAGGAGCATTTAAACTCTGACACACTCAAGATCACAGTTGAGGCCACATCTTTCCCAACCAACAGCATAACTAGGATTCTACAGGAACCAGGGAAACACAAACCCCCGCCCAGCCAGAGTCACGAAATCCTTCCAGCTTTCACTTGGGCCAGGAGCAGATCCAGGGCTCTGGTTCCTCAGCCATTCCTATGAAACGCCAAGAAAGGTAGACTCCCAGGACTTCTGACAGCACAGGATCTCAGGAACTTGGTCACACCAGGATTTCAGGATCCCAGAGGCAGCTTGACTCCAAGGAGCACAAACAAACAAGTGAGGGAATTGAACAAAATCATCTAGGATCTAAACATGGAAGTAGAAACAATAAAGAAATCACAAAGGGAAACAACTCTGGAGATAGAAAGTCTAGGAAAGAGATCGGGAGTCATAGATGCATGCATCACCAACAGAATATGAGAGAAAAAAGAGAATCTCAGGTGCAGACAACACTATAGCAAACATTGACACATCAGTCAAAGAAAATGCAAACTACAAAAAGCTCCTAACCCACAACATCCAGGAAATCCAGGACATAATGAGAAGACCAAACCTAAGGATTATAGGTATAGACAAGAGCAAGATTTATATCTTAAAGGGCCAGAAAATATCTTCAATAAAATTATAGAAGAAAGCTTCCCCAACCTAAAGAAAGAGATGCCCATGGACATACAATGCCCATGGACATACAAGAAGCCTATAGAACTCCAAATATATTAGACCAGGAAAGAAATTCCTCCTGTCACATAATAATTAAAA
>BDUI01002190.1:48798-64705 GCA_002335545.1 Apodemus speciosus | reverse complement strand
ACAATTGGCAAGATCTCAGGCCCCATGGCCCTTAATGGGATATGTGGGATTTCATTTCTTGGGGTCTCTTCTATATTGCTGGGTTTTTGGCCTTTGGGGCCTATTCAGCATTTGTACCTCACCTTGCTTCCTGACACTTCCATAGCATCTTCTGTATTCCTGAGAGCATGTAATTGTCATCAATACATTAAACACAGTTCCTGATGCTCAGTAAGAACAATTTAGAGGCAGCTTGAGTGGAAGAATGACAGAAGAGATCTGGGCCCCTGAGAACTGACAGGTAAAACCAGGTTCTGAGATTATCATTCTCTGTTTAGATAGTCCTATTTTATATCCATCTGTCCTCTAGAATGATCTTGTGGGCTAAGGCCAAATTATCTGGAGAATATACATCATTCCTGAAATAAAGGAGATTCCGAGGTGATAGAGCACCATCTTTAGCCACATGTGCTGAGGGACATTCCAGATAATAGGAAGTGTTGGCATAACTTTGTAAGGAATACAGTTCTCCATAAATTGCACTCCTATTGCTCACATTCATACCTATCAGACCTGAGATGCCTTTATCTGTCACGCTGAAGCTGTATGTTTTTAAAACCTCCCAAATCAGCTTTTATTTTATACATTCCTTTGGCCATTATATCTCTTCACAGCAATATAACAGACACATTAAAATATAAAAACTGTACTATGTTCTAAATTAAGGTTAAAAAAAAAGGAAACACAGTGAGCTAAACAGTGCACAGCCTGTCTTTGACTCTACCACTGAATTATAATAATAGACATAAAAGAGCCAAAGGCTCACAAACTCCCCCAAGTATGCACCCTATTCTTCTTCATATTCTTTTTCTTGATAAATATCCAGGGTATGAATCCTCTGTAGCAAATACCTGTCCATCCCACTCCCTGATGCCTCCCAAACCTAGAACTCCTGATGTGTTAGGTTTCTCCTAACAAAGAGAGACCTGGCTATGTGAACAGTAATTTATGGGGCATTTACAGCTATGCATCAAAGGTGCGCCCTGTTGAGTCTCTCATCAGTGCCTACATATGTTATTTTTAAAAATGTCTTTGCTCAAAACCTACTATGTGCTCAGCATACAAAAGCAAAAAAACATAGTTATTCTTCTAAAGTATGTTCTATAATGAAAAGACGCACCAGCTAGATAATTTTTAGTGTTGTGATAATATGAAAATCAAGAAGTGGTAGCTAGTGATAGAATTGGGCAACAATGTCAAGGCAAGCCTTTCTGAGTTAGTGACACTGTGTGGAAGAGACTTGAGAACAGTGGAGAAAAGAACACTGTGGAATGTGAAAAGAGTGGTCCAGGCATAGAACAGCAAGCATAATGCCTTGAGACTGAAAGACATTGATGTAGTAAGGAATTGTAGGAAATGTATGTGTGTGTGTATGTCTGTGAGTGTGTGTGTGTGTGCACGTGTGTGCATGTGTGTGTATAAGTGTAAAGCAAGGAGTAGGTACCAAGAAGTTAAAATTGTATTCTGAAGATGAGAGGAAATTATTCAGACATTAGGGAAAGGAAACGAACTTAGAGACATTTATATAATGTAGATGCCAACATGAGACTAAGAATTCCTCATAATGCATTCCATTTAGATCTTATGTTATATACACTTGAGAGACAATCTTATCATAAGTATATTTGGCTTTAAGATTTCTTCAGAGACTTCCAAAGGAAATTATAAGAGTCTCATACTTAGGAAAGGAAAAGCTTGTTTCTATTCATTTTATTCATTGATTGCACTAGAGCATTCATCACAATTGTTACAGTATATCTGCAAACTTATATGAGATTTGTATGTAACTTGTAGGTTCATCTCTTTCAGTGGTGAGTTCTAAATCAGAATATGATTTAAAGTAATTACTTAACATCTGTCTGTTGTTATAAGTCTAAAATGCCCACCACTCAGAAGATGAAACCAGGAGGATTGCGAAGTCAAAGCCTAGAGAATGAGTTTAATGTCAGCTTAAGCATCTAAGTGAGATTCTGTTTCAAAATGAAGACACTAACATTTAACTAGCAAGGACACTAGGTTCAATCTAGTACAGCCAAAATTGATGAAAACTAATTGCTGTACTTTACAGGAATCCATAAAGATAGATACACATCCTCTTTTTTAGATGTTCTGGGGAAACACTGCTTAATTGGAGCTGTATATATTACCATGGGCTCACTACCTTTGTTTAAAGAAATATTGTTGAGATATACTCTTCAAATTCCAAGTGTTTTGTAATTTCTAAATATGTAGCAAGAAAGAGGAAGAAGGGGAGTAAATGACGTCAAAGGTGAATTACTATAAGACAGAAATTTGTAGGAAGAGCTTTAGGATCTAAGGTCCTTCAGTGGATAGATTAGAATTCTAAACACAAGCTAGGTTAAAAACCACATTTCATTAACTCATATACTCTTTCCAGTGTTCAGGGCCCTCAGTAATTTTGCCACTGCTTGTACATGAGTAGACATACTTCTGGAGCTTAATCTTTAAAATAAATTCCAAGTTATCAAAACCTAGACTTTTTATAACTATGTTATTCTAATGAGTTCATCATTTTTGTCAAGCATTTTTAATATGGGAGACTTGGGCTGACTTAAACAAATATTGAGATTCTTGGGTGTATTATTATTATCATCTTTGCATTATTTTAAAAGTTTTCACATAATACTAGGTTAATTCACAGCCCTTCATATAGGAGCTAGCATCATTATATCCACTGAAATTCTCTAATAATCCTTTGAAGTTGTAAGCATGATTCATGAAATAAATTCTTTGCTAAAGAGGCAGGTATTCTAAGAGAGTTTTCTGAGGCTTTCCAATGGGTTTCTAACCCCAAATATTCAAGAATATAAGTTATCTCTACTGAAGCTATTTTATAGTCAGTGCTTTATCTTTGTATTCTACTATCTTTACTCTGGCACAGAACTAACATAAATTACATTATTTTAAAATTGCATCTACATTGATGATGGTATTCATTTGATCCTAAATCAAGGTATGAAAAAGTGTTCCCTCCTTTCCCAAAATACATTAAAATTTCTAGTCTGTTAAGAAAATATTGGAAGCATTAGTAGGAATGCAAAAATATTACAGAAAAACTATGAATTATGAGAGACTAAAATTGCATCACCAGCAGGTTTCTTTAGGCTTCTGTCCAATGTTTAGCTGTGGGTATCTGTGTTTATTTTAGTCAGTTGCTGGGGAAAGCCCCTCAGAGGGGAGTTATGCTAGACTTCTGTCTGCAAGCATAACAGAATATCATTACTAATGACAGGGATTGATGCTTGCCCATGGGATTTATCCTCCCTACAAAATATGCAGGCATAGTGGATGGAGCAGAGACGCAGAGAATGGCCAACCAATAGCCAGGCCAACTAGAGACTCACCCATGGGAAAGCAAGTGGTTGGGCTAGTGATTGGTTTTGTGGGTTAGTTGGTGTCCTTATCCATCCACTGGGGGTCCTGCTGGGGTATAAGAGGTGGCCTCTTCAGGTTCCATGTCCCCACTGTTGGCTATCTCTGTTAAGGTCACTCACATTGACTCCTGTGAGCCTCCCTGATCTCAGGTCTCTGGGACTTCGTAAAGATTCCTCCCACCCCTAGCAACTACAGATTTCCATTAGTTTTCCTCACCCTCTGGGTCTCTCTCCTGTCTCTCCCTATACCTGTCCCTTATTCCCCATCCCATCCTCTCGCCCACCCACTTGCCTTCCTCCCTCTGTCTGCTATGACTATTTTGTTCCTTCTTCTAAGTGTAATTCAACATTCTCCCTTGGGCCTTTCTTCTTGTTTAATTTCTTTGGGTCTGTGGGATGTATCACTGGTACCCTGTACTTTATGGGTGATATCCACTTATAAGATAAGTGAGTACATGCCATCCATGTCCTTGTGGGTTTGGGTTACCTCACTCAGGATGATATTCTCAAGGTCCATCCATTTGCCTGCCAAATTCAAGATGCACTTTTTTTTGTAATAGCTGTGTAGTATTCTATTGTGTAAATAAACGACATTTTCTGTATCTGTTCTTCAGTTGTGGAACATCTGGGATGTTTCCAGTTTCTGGCTACTACAAAAAAAAGCTGCTGAAATGATAGTGAAGCATGAGTCCTTGTGATATGGTGGAGCCTTTTAGGTATATACCCAGAAGTGATATAGTTGGGTCTTCAGGTACATCGATTTCCAATTTTTTGAGGAACTGCCAGTTTGTTTTCCAGAGTAGTTGTACAAGTTTGGAGTCCCACCAGGTACACAGAAGTATTCATCTGTATCTACATCCTCACCAGAATGTGATGTCAATTGAATCTTTTATCTTACCATTCTGATTTGTATAATGTGAAATCTCTCAGGGTCATTTGTGATTTATATTTTCCTGATGAGTTGAGATGTTGAACATTTCTTTACATGCTTCTGGCCATTTAAGTGTCCTCTGCTGAGAATTCTCTGTTTAGCTCTATATCCCCCTTTTTTA
Organism: Apodemus speciosus; assembly: GCA_002335545.1. Lineage (NCBI taxonomy): Eukaryota > Metazoa > Chordata > Mammalia > Rodentia > Muridae > Apodemus > Apodemus speciosus. The sequence continues at coordinate 60,219 of BDUI01002190.1, read as the reverse complement.
TTTAATTGGGATATTTGGTTTGTTGGAGTCTAAATTCTGGAAGCAGCATTATCCCTGGAATCAAGCTGTACTACAGAGCAATTGTGATAAAAGATGCCTGGTATTGGTACAGAGATAGACAGGTTGGTCAATGGAATCAAATAGAAGACCCAGAAATGAACCCACACACCTATGAACATGTGATTTTTGACAAAGAAGACAAAGACATAGAGTGGAAAAAAAGAAAGCATGTTCAACGAATGATCTGGTCTCACTGGAGGTCTGAATGTATAAGAATGCAAATAGATCAATATTTAGCATCCTGCACAAAACTTAAGTCCAAATGATTCAAGGAAATGAACATAAACCCAGACACATTAAATCTAATAGAAGAGAAATTAGGAAAGAACATTGAATACATCAGCACAAGGAGATATTTCCTGAAGAGAATACCAATAGATCAGTCTCTAAGATCAACAATTGACAAATGGGACYTCATGAAACTGAAAACTTCTGTAAGGGAAAGGACACTGTTAATATGAGAAAACAGCTATTTGAGAAAGGATTGAGAAAGGATCTTTACCAACTTTACATCTGATAGAGGGCTAATATCCAAAATATATAAAGTACCTTTAAAAAAAACACTCTTTCAATTAAACAATTATATAATCTAGAGCTTTTGTGACATTACAAAACTTGCATATAACAGCAAAAGTCCATAGCTCTGAAATAGGAATACAATGTGTAATTTTACTACATCAAAAATGTTTTAATTATTTTTATATTATGAGTATGAGTGCCTACCTGCATGTATGTATGCATACCCTATTTGTGTTTGGTGCCCAAGGTGACTGGCTCGAAGACAAGGGCATTGATTGGATCTCACAGAACTAGAGGTTATAGATAGTTATGCATTGTAACTTGGGTGCTTAGAACTGAACCAGGGTCTTCTGTAAAAGTAGTAATAGTAAGTGCTCTTAACCACTGATCTGTCTCTCTAACCCATATCATTATTTGAATATAAGTTATGTGATACATATATTCACATAATTATATATTATATATATTATATATGCATATATAAATATACAAATATTATATATTTGTGAATATATATACATATATATATATATTTTCACCTCAAGCTTAAGTGCAATCAATATATAAGTACTTGTATTTGAAATATGAAGGGAGCTTTAATGAAAATATTTGTAAACTTCCATTCAGCAAAACTGAAAGCTTAATACAAGCAACTACAATTTTTGCATAATTTATTATGTATTTCGAAGATTTATGAAAAATTTTAATTTTAGAGGCTTTTTAACATAAATCTATTTACATTTATCAACATAAATGCATTTCTGTATAATCAAACTATGTATACAAATTCCATTTTGAGTGTCTAAATCATATAACTTCATTTGCAAAATATGCTTGGCATTCAGTGCAAAAATTGGGATGATTATTTTGAAGATTTTATACATATCACTAATTTTCATTATTCATAGTTTAATTGAAATAAGTATGAAAAAGTAATGCAAATGCCTTTGTTACTAAAATTGCTGCAGCAGCAGAATGTCCAGTAAAAATACTAACGAAAATATATAGCATCAGAAAAATACATATTCTAGCCTAATGTCTTGAAAAAAATAATTCCATACAAATTGAGAATTAATTTTGATAAATAAAATAACATTTGGTTAATAAAAATAATCCATTATTCAGGGGATCTGCATCTCCAAGTTTTCCTTGAAGGCTAAAGAATTAAAAAAAACTATATAGAATGGTAACTAATAAAAATTCAAAAATACAAGATATTATGATATACTGGGTGAAAAACTGAATATGCTTGTGACAGAACTCTCAATAGATTGCAGAAGTCTTGGAAAGAGTCAGAGAGATAATGGCAGAGTTTTTAATATTTTCTTAAGACACAAAGCATCAAATACCAAAAGTGCATCAAGTTGTTAATAGAATGAATTCAGAGAAACAGGCACCAAAACCCATCATAGTAAAAGAGTTACCTAAAGTACACAGAAGGCATACAAAGGAAATGATAATACATATTTAGAAATTAGACCAAAAATTGGCTTTTTTACTAGTGACCAACAATGTAGTAGAGTTACCAACATATACAATGCCCAGTTTAAATACTTTTTTAAAAATAGGGTAAAATAATATCATATTCTGAAAATCAAAAGAACAAGAAATGGTGGCCAAAAATGTTTAAAATACCAAAATATACTTATAAAATTAGATATTATAATGGAATAAAACTGAATGATTAAAATTCAAAAACATTTTTCCTGCTATAAAATCAGGACAAAAAGTACATACATAGGGTATGATTTAGTACATCTATTTTCTCAATTTCTAAATAGAAAGTGGGTTTGGGAAAGACATCTAACGCTTATGATTCCAACCATTCAATAGGCTGAGGAAGTAATATCTATAGACTGTATTAGTTGGAGAGCAGGCTAAATTAAATGTACAGATGCCTTCTCAAAACACAACAAAAAATGATTAGATAAAACTAAGAAACTGTTTTCATAATTAGCCAATGACAGCTTACTACTGCATACAAAGCTGAACAATGTACAGATTTTGTCTATAGCTTCTCCATTCCAGGTTGATATTACACCTTCTAGTAGGTGTTAGCTTGTCGCATTCCTGAATCCTTATTTGCAGTTAAGATCATTCTCCTGTGTATATTTGTCCTAATCATAGTTTTTTTAAAAAAATTACTAGTTGTATTAAGGTAAGAAGTGGATGATTTCTCTTATTCTATCTACCTCGTGAACTGGACTGAGATTCACCATCAGCCTATTCATGAACCACCTGCTATAAGAGCAATATATTTCAAGAACATAGATTTATTCTCTAAGTTATAAATGAAACAAAAGAAGCAATAACTTATTAAACTATTAAACAAGGATATTAATCAATTATGGCTGATAGAAGTGAAGATAAAATTATTTGTGTTACCCTAGATCAATAGCAATCAAAGAAAAATTGAAGTAGAACTCCCTTATGTAAGTGCCATTAGGAGAGAACCATCAATTTAGAAATTTTGATGGAGTCTAAGAGTGTAAATTGAGGGCTTTCATTTCTAGGTCAGGTAATAACGCACAGTTTGACTGGAAAAAGTCACTTTCATGTGAATAAATGTACAAGGTGTGATGCTTTGAAAGAAGAATCTAGATGCAGAGTATTTAACAAAAATAAATAATTAGAAGCCATGAATGAAAGGGAAAACAGTTTTCCTCAAAGAAAATGTCAAGACTGCCAACATATTTTGGAAAATTCTATCATGAGTGCATAACTCAGTGAAATAGCACTTTTGAATTGTATTCAGTCTTGGTTTGCACGCGCGCGCACGTGTGTGTGTGTGTGTGTGTGTGTGTGTGTGTGTGTGTGTGTGTGTGTGGTGCATGTTTCTGAGAGGTATTGCAAGAGGAAAACAAATGAGTGCCAGTTATGAACGGAGACATTTTATATTTGCACTACAGTTTTTAGGTAGAGTTTAGAAGTTGGATCCATAGTAAGAGCAAGTGGAAGTCCTTTCCCTCSCAGTGTTTATATTCTAATGTGAACAGGAAAAAAATCTAATGCCCTAATTCTGTAGTAAAGGCAATTAAGAAAACACGGTAATATCTGTGAGTCTATCTTTACACTTGAGACATTGTTTAGAAGATCAGAAAAGTCTTTTCTAAGAAAATGTGATGGGTTTTAAGACCTGAAATACCAAACACAAACGAGACATTGAGAATTAGGTCGTCCTTGGTAATCTTGCAAAATATAGCTGCAGATGATTAGTGGCTGCAGGAAAAAAGACACAAACAGGCAGCTATATCCTCAAAGTTTTACAAGAAGAAAAGAGAAATGAAAAAGGAGCTGGATGAAAGACAGAAAATAATTTTCCTATTGTGATCTAAAATTCAGCTTTTAAGACACTGCTATTGTTCCCTTTGTTAATTTTTTAATTTATTTTTATTTCACTAGTATTGCATATGTGACTGCATGACGATGTCAGATTAGACAGTTGTGAGCTACCATGTGAGTACTGGGTATTGAACCTAGAGCATGCTCTCAGAGAGCAGCCAGTGCTCTAATCCTCAAAGCCATCTCTTTAGCCTCCTGTTAAAATTTTGAATATTGAATATATTTATAAATACAATTAATTTGCCACTAGAAAGTTAGATGTTAAAAAGGAAAAAGAACAAAATGGCAAAGGTTGTTTCCTAGTCCCTTGAATATAATGAATTTTTTGAAAACTTTATTCATCTATTCCTTGAAAAATTTACATATATGCTTGTTTTGTTTTTGTTCTTTTGACTCATATCAATGTGGAAAGGTTTTTAATGTGTTACTGCATATTAACTCTTTTCTGGAGGACTTCTTACATGTTTTACTGAATGGCAGCCAGGACCAAATTGCTGAAGTTAAAAATATTGACTATACCAATTCAGCATGGTAGTATGTTACCTGAACATGATAACATATGTCAATAATCCTAGTATTGGGGAGCTAGAGGTAGAAAGCATAGAAGCATCAGCTTCATACACAGGTTGAGATCTGCCTAGGCTACCTGAAAATGTTTCAAATATTTCTCTACAAGATTTGTTGATGGCAGATACTCTGATACTCTAATTTGAGAATATAAAAAATACTTGTATAAAAAAATCTTCTTAAAATAAAAATGGCATCATGTTACCAAGCTTATTAAGTGTCCTTAAGAACACCAAAGACACAATCSACCTACCAAATGCTGTCCGACAAGAAGGAAAAAGTGGACCTAGGTTCTGGAAAGGCCCAATGCAGCAGTGTAGGAGAATACCAAAACAGGGAAGTGGGAAGGGGTGAATAGGGGAGGGGTGGTGGAGGGGAGGGAAAAAGACATATGGGACATTGGGGGGGCGGGGAAACCAGGAAAAAGGGAAATGAAATGTAAATAAAGAATATATCCAATAAAAAAAGAACACCTGAAAAATTGCTATCTAGAATATATTTCAAGTAGCATGTAACTGTATGTGTATATATTTCTAGTATCACTCTTTGAAAAGAAAAATTTAAAATTCTATGACAACTATAACTTTCTGCTGGCATTACTGTTTATGGTGATTGAATTTTGACAAACTATTTTCTTGCAAACCTAAATGAAGTTTTTTAATCTTGTTATTACTCACAAATTTATCATTTGTTGGATCACAAACTAAAGACTGTTCCTTAACTATTAATTTTCTCATAGGTTAAATATCACTTTTCTGTAGTGGTTTATGATGCTAAAAGTGAGTACATTTAATGTTGGGTATATCTTGTCCGTTAAACATCAAGGAGATTTTGTCCAAATATATTTCAGTGTCCAAATTTTCATACTTGTCATTTACCAGCTAGGTATTATGGATCCCAATGCAAGTGCCTCATTCTAATCAGATGAACTCATGCATGAAATTTTGAGAAATTCAAATCATTTTTAGTGTTATGACAGCTTACTTTTTCTTTTTTTCTTTTAGTTCCAATTTTTAATTTATTTACTTATTTGCTTTACATCCCCATCACAGCCTCCCTCCTCTCCTACCAGTTCTACCCTTACATGCCTCCCATTACTCTCACCCCTTCTCTGAAGAGAAGGTAAATCCCCCCTTGGGTACCGTTCCACCCTGGGACATCCTAAGTGCATCCTCTCCCACTAAGGCCCAACCAAGCAGTCCAGTTAGGGAAGAGGATCCAATGGCAAGCAACAAAATGTTAACTGATTTGTGTTTGTGTCGGAATAATTATTTGGTGTGCAACATTGTTCTTTGTCTTATACAATGTTTTGAATCATCCTGGCTTCAACAAGAATGCAAAGAACATCCCCTGCTACCTGTTCTTATGAAAATCAATAATCTAACCAGATACTACTAAATATTCTCTAGATGGCAAAATATCCCACAGTTAAGAACAATTTGGTTAAAAGAAGGCATTAATGTTCTAGGGGAGAGGATTATAAAGACATTGAGAAGCTAATATAGTCTTTGATATATTAAGTATATCAAATAAACCATTCATAATAATGAAGTAATATACACAGATGTTATAGTGAAAAACCACTTGTTTTCCTTGAACAGTAGGAATGTGTAAGTAGTCCCACAGACAGAAAAAGCAGCATGAGTACTACTTATAACTAGAAAAAAGATCCATTAAATTCTCTTCAAATTGGAAATGTTTTATAAAAGGTATATTTGGTAGGTCACTACACAAAGAATGTTAATGTAAAGGTCCCTATAATCATTATAAAAATCAAATGAATTCTCTAGCAATATCAGCACCAATCAGGAATAAAGTCAACAATCTTGGTATCAATAAATCATTTGTAGGCAGCTAGTCATCAGATTCAAAAGAGCTCAGGAAGGGATGATTAATGTAGCAGCCAATTACTCTCAAAATGATTAACCTATTACTAATTGTCAAAGGCCAGTGAGTATACATGGTCATGGAAGATGAATAATAAATTCCAGGTGCATCACGCCCACTATTTATTATGCATTCTATCCTGTGGAAATTTAATTAGCCCCAAAACATAAGGGTTTACAGAGGGCTGCTTTAAAGAAGAAAACAGCGTGGTGATTCAGTGCAAACCATGCAGCCTACAAAAGTACTTATAATCATTTCATTTTCTGTCAGCTATTCCTGCCAGATAGTGACTGTGTCCTTCATGCCTCGTGACTAGCAGTTTCCCCTCTGGTTTTGCCAGATGTATGAGAAAAACTGAAAGCTGAAGTTATGAAGCTACCAAACTTCACCCATGAAGGCAACTTGTGTGGCACTATCAAAATAAATGTTTCTCAAGTTGCCTGTTACCAGTTTTCAGTAAACAAGGCCTGATAAACCAGAGTCAGCATTTGAACTTTGTGCTAATACACTAAAAATATTTGCCCAGATACAATGGAATTCAAGTGTTAAATCTCTGTAAATTACAAGCCTAGGTCTCTAGTGCTTTTCAAATGCAATAACATTTGGCCTTTGAAGTTTGTTTAGCAAATAGTGGCTACTTCAAAGTTTAGGAGCATGCTGAAGTCTGTGTATATTGTATAATATTCAACTCAAGAAACCCAAATATGCTTCTATTGCTTTCCTTAATGTTGCTCAAATATTTATGTTGTGGGTTCCTATAACACCTTAAATATCATGGAGCTTAATATCAAAAACTATTATTGTTTATATGTCCACTTCACTGTGGACCTTGTAGGGGCAGAAGTTCTGTTGTTGTTTTGATGCCTTGCATAGGGTTTACTATCTAGTTGGAACTACATAAGTAATGGTTTAACTGGGAAATCAAATTATACTTTCATGTCTGGATCCCATGGTACATGAATTACTTTCCATTTTATACTTACCAAGTTATATTTCAGTTCMCATGCTCAGAGGAACAACAAATGTTACTTTTGTTATTTTCTACAGTTTGAGTTTAAGTACCATTTGGCTAAGGTATCAAAAACCAATTCAAGAATATCTACTAAATCTCTGTGGCTTAAAGCAAAGTTTATGGTTTTGCTGAGAATGCTTCTTTTTTCTTTTTTTATTGGATATTTTATTTATTTACATTTCAAATGTTATACCCTTTCCTGCTTCCCCTCTGGAAACCCCCTATCCCATCCTCCCTCCTGCTGCTTCTATGAGAGTGCTCCCCCACCCACTCCACTCCTACCTCACCGCCCTGGCATTCCTCTACATTGGGACATCTTGCCTTCTCAGGACCAAGGGACTCTCTTCTCATTGATGTCGCACAAGGCCATCCTCTGCTACATAAGCAGCTGGAGCCATGGGTCCCTCCATATGTACTCTTTGGTTGGTGGTTTAGTCCCTGGGAGCTTTGGGGGGTACTTGTTGATTGATATTGTTGTTCTTTCTGTGGGGTTGCAAACTCCTTAAGCTCCTTCAGTTCTTTCTCTAATTCCTCCATTGGGGTCTCCTGAGAGGCTCTTCCAGAGCCTGACATATACAGGTGCAGATGCTCACAGCTAACCATTGGACTGAGAATGATTCTCATTAATGATTTTTCTGGTATCTTTTGGGCCTGTCAACATTGTGTCTCTCAACTAAAATAAAGGTGATCCTTGTATACCTACTCATAGCTCTGTCTCTTTGTCTGTCTGTCTCTATCTCTCTCTTTCACTGCCTTGTTGTTTTTCTGCCTTTCTCTCTCAAATGAACCTAATTTTGTATCCTCTGAGGTACACTGAAATCATACCACCACTCTACCCTCTTTTATAGTACTGAAAACGACCTCGGGTATTAAAAGCATTTTACCTGAAATCTGGCTGCTTTCAGAAGTTTTACATAAAATAAAAAAAAAAGTGAGGCATGGTTATGGACTTTTCAGTTCTGTTGTTCTGACTTTTCCTCAGGCTCAGAAGCTTATTTCTACCCTTGAGAACACAGAAGCTTTGGAGTTATATGTAAAGGATCCTCTCAAATTTTCGAAACATGTTGTAGGTGCTTTTCCATATCAGGGAATAAAACTGCTATTACCTCTTACATTGGGCTCTGAAATCCTTCAAAGATATGTAGGCAAAACAAGCATAGAAAGCCTTGGCTTAGTGCACAAAAGGTAGGAACAATATAGATCTCTTCAAAGTTTTAAGAAATACTTAAAGATTTATGCCCCTTTCTCTTGTTCAACAGCAAAGTCCTCATTTATTTACTAAATCAGTGGCTGAATACAAGGGTTACATAAGGATACACTCTGTAATCTGGAGATACTTACGGTTTTACAACTGGTATGATACATGATGCTATTGGCATCTACTGGATGAAACATGAGAAGGCTCTTAAACATCCTAAATTGCACAGGAATTTCTATGTAAATGAGAGTTCTGAGAACACCGCACAAATGTTCATTCTTTCATTCCATATGTGGATCCCAAAGATTTAACTCAGATCATCAGCCTTACTAGTGAGTGATTTTACTTGCTTAGCCATCTTGTCAGCTATTATTAGTGTGTTTTAATAATAATATAAATTAGTTATCAAGCTTAGCCCCATTTTACAGAATTAAAAGAAGCACTTTATGTCAGAAAAATTAGAAATTGATCTGTATCAAAGCAACATTAAACCTCACATTGGAAATTTCCTACTTGACTCTATTTTAAAGGAAGTCTTATTTGTGCATCTTTTACCCTCAAGCCTTGTATTTTATTTATTTACTAATATGTTAGTTGATTAATTGAAATATGGGTCTTCCTCTGCTGCCCAGGCTAGCTTGAAACTCATCATGCTGTCCCTACATGCCTTGAATTTGTGATCCTCCTGCCTCATGCTTCAGCAAGTTTATARGCAGGAGGCACCGTGTCAAGCTGTCAAGCATTGTCTTTTGTAGAATATTTTCTTTTATCTATTGTACTGTCAGGAGTAAAATTTAGCATTTAACAAGGGATACTATATTGTTTGTTATTGTCATTTCCTTAAAAATATTTAATATAATGACCAGGTTTTGAGACATTCTTGGAAAAGAAGTGAATAAAATATAGGCTTCTAGAACTGCTTGCACTCTGATTAAAATTAACTGGAATAATTTATCAATGCTTAAGCTGGAAAAATTAACCATACTCAATATACCTCTAGCAATATGACCAAGCCATCACATAAGTTAGCAGTACTACTTAGACACCACTCAAATTTGTCTCAAAGGTAAAGTAGATCTGAAAATCATTGCCTGTTCTTTATCACTATCTCAGTCTAGATCTCATAATATACAGTAGCAAGAAATATCATTGAGCAAACCTTAAATTGTGTACACAGGACTGAGGAGGTCAGAAAAGTCTGTTGATGCAAACTAACATCACTTCATGATAAAAATTCTGGGGAATCTAGTCATATGGGAGACATATTTTTACATAAGAAGGGCAATTTTCAAGCCTACAGCCAGTGTCATTCTAAATGGAGAAAAACTCAAGACAGTTCTACTAAAATCAGAACGTAGGCCCACTCTTTCCATTCCTCTTCAATACAGTACTTGACATTTCTGTATAGAATAGGATACTATKAGGCAAGTGAGACAGTAGCCTGCACCCTGTTATAAAATCTTCAGTAGGTATTCTTTTAACAGAGGGTTAGTTGTCATATGTATATGACAAAACTCAAAACCTTGTCTAATTGCCTTTTTACCTATATATTATTTCTTCCAGTTTTATGTTTTTATGGGGTTTTGTGTATGTGTTGTGCTTTTTGTATCTGTGCTTTTATTCTGTTTATTTATTTATTTATTTATTTATTTGATCATTCTTGATGTTCTTGTTGTTTTCTGTTTTCAGAAGAGACAGAAAAAGAAAGGGTATGGACTTGGATGAGTAGGAAGGTGGGGGTGATCTGGAAGCACTTAGGGGAGAAAAACCATTATCAGAATAATTTGGATAAAACTAATTTATTTTCAATATAAAGATACACATATATGTGGATAGATGGATAGATAGATAGAAAAATAGATAAATTAAAAATTAAAAAATTGAGCATCAAACTGAACAGAGTCCACAAAAGGTGAAATAAATAAGGTTGAGAAACATTTTTTTAAAAGCCTAATATCAAAACCAACAACCGCAAAAGTACCGAACAAATGATCAAACAAATGATAACAAATTCTGGGGTGGAAATATGGAAATGGGAAACCTTACTCATTTTTCACTGCATATTATCAGCCCTGCCAATACAACCAATTGTACAAGATAACAAAGCAATATTGACTCTGTGACTGACTGCCTACCCAGCTAATTGATAGGTTAGACTTGTAATTTCTTTGACTATGTACACTGTCAGAGTAGACTAGTTAATCATTTATTAACACACAAACACATATTGACACAAACATGCAAACATATTTCATATTTTTTCACAGATGATACGCTTCTAGTTTCCAAAAACATATTCTTATCTGTTGCTAAAACAAATTATATACTGAAACTTAAATAATGGTTATTCTTATGGCTCAACTGCTCTCTACAGGCTTATAATCTGAACAATTGGGAAGTGCTTCACTCTGAAGATCTCTGTAACAATAAGGGGGTTAAAAAATTGACAACCTGTCTTTTAAAGATTGTAATGGACTTTACCTTTTATTTTTTAAAGGAAGTATTCTGAAATTTTATGGGTAATAAATGCAGTGTTTATCTCTGTATGAATTTACTCCAACCAACAAGAGCTCAGGTGCATCATACATTGACATGCATCACTCATGCGGACAAAAGAAAAATATGATATAACTTTTGAAATCAAAATGGGTGGCCATAAAGGAAAAACATGAAAAAATATGTAACTACTAGAATGCATTTCAAAGRAAAAATACACCTGAGTTGCACCTGTAAAATCAGCTCAGAACAGCTTAAGACAGGAGGAACATGAGTTCAAGGCCAGTCTGCCAAAGGAATGAGACTTTCCCTATTTAAAGGCCAAAATGAATGCTTTGAA
>BDUI01002190.1:25131-47864 GCA_002335545.1 Apodemus speciosus | reverse complement strand
CACTTTGTTTCACGTAGATTTATTACTTCCCCATTTTCCAGCAAAGGCTCTGATTATATGCAAAATCCTGCTAAATAACTACAGAGATTTGGGATGCTGTAAAAAATGAACTGTCTCACCAGACAAACAGGTATCATTGATAGCTTTGAGTACAAGTTAACTTTTTAGTATGGCAACAATTTTCACATTAAATTAAATCACCTTTCTAAGTGCTTCATATGTCCATATTCTTGTCAGACTTAACAGACTCATAGTAAGCGATGTCTTGGTGCTCCTCTTCTCCATATACCTTAATCTATAAGCTCTGTGCATATGAAACATCTACTGCTTTCTTTTTACAGCTCTAGTATTCAGTATATGTCCTAACACATTGTTGAAATCTAACAAGATGGCTGAATGAAGAAATGAAAACAATAGATCAACTGTCAAATTGATGTTCAAAGTGAAAGTTATTATGTAGACCTTGAGCATTGAGTTTTGTTAAAAAAAATTATTTGGCAAATTCTTGCCAGTTCCCTGTACAATTAACATCAGTACATCAAAGAATTATAATTGTTTAATTTATAAATCATCAAATGACACTACTGTTTGTTCTGTCACTCAGTTCTGAATATTTGTCATCTAGATTTTCCCTTAAATGCCAGTGTGAGAAACTTGTGAAGATACATAAATTTCACACTCCCTTCTGTAGGAATTCATACTTCTGTAGCATATATTGTCCATTAACCCTTCATTATACATGAAAACAAAGAATGAATAAAATGTCTTTAGCTTTCAAGTTAAAATTTTGAAAATGCTATCTCCTCAACATTATGCACTGTTCAATTCCTTATATTACCAATGTTAGATCTGGCAGGAATTTCCAATGTTATATCAAAGAATAGATTTCCAAAAAATTATCTAATACAGTTTATATTATTCACCTATCGTGCCCTCCAAAAAATAAATTTTCAGAGTCAGGGGAATATATAATATACAATTCAATCCCTCATTGCAGCTAAAACAAAAGGTTATACATAATTAATTGATAAATATTTGTTGACAAGCTTGCTTTGTACGCTACTTGTTCATCTAAGGACCACAGCTTCATAGCTTTGGTAAATCGGGCTGTTAGAATGTCAAAGCTTCATATATGCCAAACTTTTCTTCATGATATTGCTATTTAACTGGTTTTAATATTTATCCTGGCACTTATGTTCTCTAATGTCAGCTATTTTTAATATTTTCTTTTTCTTGGTGTTTTAGAGGGTTTTGTTTTGCTTTTGTATCAGAAGTGCTGCATTTTTACGAAAACCTGCTGATTTCTGTTCTCCCAGAGAATGTATTGATAGTCCTGCTTTCATATTGCAGAAATTTCATACTTGTCTCTATTGTAAATTTTCTGAATTTCGGTATATGAAAGTCTACTCAGGATATGGGGAAGAGGTTTATTTACATCAGCTTAATTATTTCAGAATTATTGATTGAGCACTTACCTTGCCATTTATGGATGCTCTGATGATTAAATGAACATATAACTTAAATAGCACATAGTAACCAGTAACTACTTGGTGACTTTTAAGCTTCATCATCATCGCTGTCATCTTTACAAATAGCCAGAAAACAGAAACAAGTGGTTAAGGATATCCCTCAGTGGTAAAATTGCATTGCATGTATAAGGACATGGATTGTATTCTTAGCATCTTGGTGAGAAAGAAAAGGAAGAAAGATGTATAGAAAATTACATGTACATTATATATGGGTGTATATATATTGTGTATATATATGTATGTGTTTATATTATATATATATAAATACACAATAACATACATATATAATAACATATGCATATATACATATATATATATACATAAAGAGAGGAGAGGAGGTTGAAAAGAAGAGGAAGGGTAGAAATAAAAGATTTCTGTTTAGAGAAGCATCTGTTTAAATGAACATTTATGGCTGTATTATCACTGTGGGCAACATCCAGATGGTATGATTATATTTAAAAATGCAAAGTATTTGTATATATTTAACTTAAATATTATCAACTTAGAGGAATCCATATTTTAGTACTAGGAGCAATTGTTGAGCTATAAGAAGGTATATATGATAATTTTACCATTGTAAGTAGTATCAAAAGCTATCGTTACTCACCAAGTCTCCATTAGAGCACCAGAAATTATAAATTTATCCACATTCTTGCCGGTTTTATATTAGCAACAAGATATTGTCCTACTAAGATATTCATAGAATTATTCAAGTTTATTCACTTCCATTTGTTTCTATATATTTTACAAATTGTGGCACTAGAAATGTATCATTGCAATTGCCATCCATGATGGCATATACTTGTCACTACTTTGTCACTATAAACATTACTACACTTCAGGTGGTTAAAAAAAAACACAGGATACATAAAAATGACACATAGAAACCTACTATATTTTTAAATTAAAAATATATTTCAAAATGAATAAAAAAGAAAAGAAAAGAAAGCCAGCTTGGWAAGGGGTTCCTTCCCGTGGGTACATAATATTGCCTCTTAGAAGTCATAGGCTCATAAACAATAACTTTAGAACCAATTTCAGGACAGCTACCCCTGAGTCATTGAACGGATTGGTCTCAGGGTTCTCCAGGAAAAAAAAAAAACAGTCCATTATAGCTGCTTTTGGATTTACCACTGAAACTAGTTAGTAAGACTCTATTTAGCTGAAGATAATGTGGACTTTGTTTACAGAACATAGAGAAGTCAGAACAGAACTGAGCCTGAAACTCCTTCCCTGCTATGTAGGGTTCATAGCACTGGAAGGTGCTATGTAGCCACTGGGGGATTAAACTCAGCAGCAGTCTCACCAACCTGTAGATCATGTGAACTACAACATTAAAACAACTGGTGAGATATAACACTGGTTCAATAGTGACACAACTATTTTGAGGATCGCCAGCTATTTTGTAATCATTTTTGAAGCCCATGCCACAGGAGGGAATATGCACCTTATACTATGGGTCTGGTCAAAAGCCTGTGGCTGGGGAAGGCATAAGCCCATGTGGGTAACATACAACTGTTGCTTCCTTAAATGGACATGTCAAACTGTCTTCTAAATGTTTATGGTTATATCCACAGGATAACATGGCTCAGCGCCCAGGGCTAGAAGCTCATTTGCAAAGAGAGTTCTCATCCTTTATCAAAATTACTTTCCACCTTGCAGAGGGGTGGGCAGAACAGTACTGGATTCCTGCATAAGATTGGACCCTCCAACATATCATCATGGACAGAGGCAGTGCATCTTAGACCTCACACTTTCCTGAGGAGAGAATGACTGTTAAGAGTTCCTAGAGAAGTAGGAGTCATTTACTCTCATAGGTAACTAGAGAGGAAGAAGCTCCAAGGGAAAAGATGGGTATATCTGAAGGTAACAGGTGCAGATATACTCACAAAAGATTATAAATATGAATAAAAATGAAAAATAATGGAGCAACATACCACAATGAGACCTATTACTTTTACAATAACTTTAACAATTATTAAAAATAAAATATAGTATAAAACCAAATAATCTGATTTTGTCATAATCCCTAAGGACTATGACTTTTTCTTTTGCATGTGTGCTTATAGAGAGAGGGGTGATACAAACAGACAGATAGACAGACAGAGAGACAGACAGACAGACAGACAGACAGACAGACTGGGTGTGCAAGTGAACGTGCATGGCAGAGATGGAGTAGAAGCAGGGAGCAAAAGAGAGAATTATGGGGAGAGGAAAAGGAAGAGAGAGAGCTGGTGATGGTGTGCAAGATTCTGCAAATGCTGTAAAATTATACTATTAATGAGCTCTTTTCAGCCGTGATTTTATACTTTATTTTGAGACATCTTGCTAAGTTGTCCAACTTTGCTGTCACCTCATCTTGATGCCCATTTCAACCAAGCTATGGATTTATGGTTTTCCTGCCTCAGTTTCCCAAGTAGCTGGAATTACAAGATTTTACCTCTAGGTAAAATAGACATTTATTTTTGCATATATAATGAGGATGTATAATAAACAAAAGAATTGAAACAATCTAAAAATATCCGAAGAACACATGTGCACACTACAAAGATTTACTTCTGAATAATATTTCAGGATTGTGCAAGAGTGACTGAATAATCACATACTTATCTCACACATATCTAAGCAAAGTACTGAGGCAAAATCAGAGAATTAAAATGATAACATAATTTCTCACCCAGAAAAATTTCAACTTACTCTTTGTAGATATCTGGAAAAGAAATAGCAATAGGAAAATTTAGGTCAGAAAAGTGTAAGGATGAAAAGGCTATGGTAGCTGAGAAACTAAGAGAGAGAGAAGGAGGGGATTTACAATGGAGTAAGAGAAAGGGTAGTAGATTACCAAGTGAGTAAATTTCCACTCTGTATTCACTACTTCATCAGTCCCTACTTCTATCTGAATTCAATATATTTACTTAATCACCAAATACTAAATTTCCAGTTTATATGCAGTATGGCTTAAGTGTTGAAGTGATAAGACCTCCTTAAAAATAAAATCAATGATAATCAATAGTATATTATGAAGAATGTAGAAAACTCATAAGATTTATGATACATCTCAGAAGGTAAAATTAAGCAGTAATTAATATAAGTTGTAAGAATTGATAGTGCATTTTGATATATGACATTTAAGGATTGGATTTATATTTGATATATTGAAGGTATGTAGGGACTATTTCTAAGTGGAGAGTATACTAAAATATAATTAATTTCTTTACCTCCAGTATTAAATGCATAGTATAAATTTTATTTGTGTTCATTTCACAGGTTGACTCTCTGATTTCTTTCTTTTATGACCTACAGATAGAGATTTATATTCTTATCTAATTATGACAAACCACACAGAGTTTTCCCTTATCTCAGTTACCTGACTTCATATTTCATTTTTTGTAAGTGTATTATTAATATGTGAGGTTCATCAATAAAGTTAAATAGTTACTACAATGGGAAATTCACAAATTCAACATCTGGTAGATTTCCCCCTTCTCCTGGTCATTTATAGGAAGTGGAGTTAAAATACTTAGTAAGAATGACCCACAACTTTAATTATATCTAAAAATATTACCATAAATCAACCTAAGTTTATGTATACCCTAAAGGGCAGAAATCTTGGAAGCAATTGAGACTTCTGCCTACTGTAGTACTTAGGACATTCATTTACATGTATTCTATTTTGCTTGGTTAAATTGATCAATGCAGGTTATACACACATGTCCATGCACACYAAAAATATTCATTATATTGCAAGTGTTTCTGAAAGATAGTTCTAACAATAATAGAATGTATGGCATTATTCAAATTGTAGTTTCTATCAGGTTTAAATTTGCTATAAACTATATTTTGAACATCTAGAATGAGGTTTTTCATAATTCCTAGCCTTTTCAAATTAATCACACTGTGTTATATCTCTTTGGAAGACTTAAAATACAATATACATGATACAGTCTAGAAGATTTGTTTTGTATTGAGAATCAAATACTGTATGAAGCCAGCTAAATCATATGAGTTTATTCTTGTGCTTGTCAGACTTAAAAAATGTAATTACTCTCAATAATACATATAGACAAGTATCATAAAATGGATGATTCCTTAAAAGCAATAACTATAGGTACTTAAAAATTTTTCCCTCCAAAGCAATGCATAATCATTTTGCAGTCTATATATTTATGGCATCAGTTGTATGCATATTTATGTTCTAAATGATGTCCATTTCTTATAAATCAGCTGTTCTGTAATATTTATTTTATTATTAATGATAAAGTACATCGGAAAGCATATATAAAGAGGTATGCAAGATGCATATGCATATAAGAAAAGAAAATGAGTGGCAGATATGTCCCTCTGGAAGTACATACACTCTTGTTTGAAGACACGTTCTAGTCACTGTGAATGGTTGATTTAAAGCATTTGATTCATTTAGAACACTGACTATATGTTTAATTACCACCCAAAATTCACTTACCTTGTGAGCATCAAAAATAGTCACAATTGTCAGACTTTGTTTATTTCTTTGCTATAGAAATTTGAATGTTGGTGTCATCTCCTTTCCTAGAATACTGAGGACAGATCATGAACTCAATCCCTATTTAAGCTTACCTGAACTTTATGCTTCACATTAATTTTCTGAAGTCATTTTCTTTTATTTCAATAGTTTGGTGATCAGCAAGAGAGCCCCAGGGCATCTGCCCCCTCTAACCTGACCATGGTTTAATACATCAGTAACTACATGAACTCAGGCAAACTAATCGGTGACAAGAATGGCCTGAGGACATAATGGTCTTCTTTTTCCTTGAGATTTGAAGATCTAAGAAACATCATGATCCTGAGTAAGTGATTTTGATCAGGGGTGCATCAATTGGCCATAAAATCCTGCCTGAGAGAAGGCGCCCACTTGTCTGAGATCACTCATCTTCTCCAAAACTTGCCCCTAGGTCAGCCTTCAGGCAAGAAGGCCCTTTAGAGACTGAATCTCCACCATTATCTCATCAACTGCCTTAAAATAAATGTATTATTCTACCACCACACACACAAAAATTTGCTACAATATCCTCAGCCAGGTAAACTGACATCAGGAATAGAAATAAACAATTACATAAGTGGCAGTAAATTACATACATTTTACATGTGAATACTACTTACAGATCATCAAATAAACTTCAATATCAGTTTGAAAATGGTGGGTAATTATGCTGATATATATCCTCACCTTGATAATAAAATACTAAAAATATGAAATGATTGTTCAACCCAATGTACCATTCTCTTGTTAAATGGAAAACAGTATTTGTTCAGCTTCATTTAAAAAATGCCTATAAATGTTTATATGAACACTGATAATTCATTCAGTGGTAAAAAGATGTTTGTATTCATGTAACTTTTTCCATTTTATATTAATGGGTCCATATACATTGTATATAAATATCACAAACACACACAAATCCACACTCACAGATAAATAAAACCCACTGAATTTGGGTTGAAAAATAATTCTCTAGGTTTAAGTTATTGAGAGAATTCATTAAATAGAAACAAATTATTTGGTTAAATTTCTTAAATTTAGCTTTATATGAATATCTGTCTTATCTATTTGTCAGAAGGCAAGACTGAAATAACCATGTATATGAAAATTGCCTATAAGCATTTACAAGCTTCAAAGATGTATCATTGCTAAGAGACATATATAAAATCTGTTTTTTTAATAAAAAAGGGCAATTGGCTATGATTCAATGGTTAATGGAAATGAATATGCTGTATTTAGCTACCTTCGAATTGAGGAATAAGCCAACTGGGAACCACAGGCACACAAATTACATAGAAAAAAAGGTTAAAGGAATGTGTTTGACATAGTAATCATGATATCCTTGAAGTTATAAAAGATATATTACTAAATAGAAATGCATCTTAATTTTTGCTCTGATTTTAAGGCTATGTTTTTCTCATTCCCTTCATTTATTACATGAATAAAATATTTAAAGTCATACTTAAGAATAGGTGTTGCCTCAGGAATGGGTGCATGTTAATGATGATTGGTCCAGCAGGTCACTTCACTTGTTTGATAAAAATTTCTAAAAATATTCACATCTTAGAGTGGTTAAAAAAATCTACATACAATCCTACCTCTTGAATTTTTCAACATTAAACTGGCATAACAAACTACTGATTAGGGAGTGAGAAAAAACATAATGTTTGCTAAGTAGAGAAGTGAGGAAAATTTTGGATGAATTGAGGGAAGGAAAATCACAGTCAAAATATATTAAATGAACATTTAATTTAAAAAATCTAGAAGTATATACTGATTAATAAAAAGCATAAAACCATTGATAATATTTCTAAGTTAATGAAATTTTGGCTTATATATTTTTATGTATAATGTAGATTTATCCATTGATTTTTTTGWAATTTTTAGACATATTTTAAGGAAAATCAAATTATATTTGTTTTATAAACCGCTAATTTGTTAGATATTTAATACAATCTCCACCGCTCTTTCTACATTTTGCAAATCTATTTATTATAAACTACAAAACTAATACTGAAACGTTGCAGGGCCTTATCACAAAATTCCAATGAGAGTCTTAATGCTCTCCTGATTTAATTATACATTAAGACACTCTGATTATATATTGTAATAGAAACATTTCAAGTGTATGCTTAATGATCTCTCTAAAACGTAAAAAAAAATATGTTAAATATTAGTACCCTTTTACTTAATAACATTTCCATATTTGACCTAATCTTATTCTGTGGTTTTAGAATACTATAAACTATATATTATCCTGAATGTGCCATATGAGAAAAAAAATAGCCACAGAATGGGTCTCAAGTTGGAGCAGTCATTGGTTGGCTATCTTGTCAGTCTCTGTTTCAACTATATCCATGCACATCTTAGCAGTAACACAAATTTTTGGTTGAAAGTTATGTGAGTAGATTGATGCCCTTCTCCTTCCGCTGGATGTCCTGCCAAGCTACAGGAGGTGGTCACCTTATTCTCTATATCCCTCTTGAGACCCATCACCTGTTAGATGACCATCCCGACATTATTAACGATACTCTGCTATGCTTACATAGAGTTACCTAGCATAGCTTTCTCCTGAGATGCTTCATCTATCATTGAGTGGAGGCAGATGCAAAGACCCATAGCCAAATATCAGACAGAGTCTGGGCAGTCTTATAGAAGAGTCAGGGATGGAAGTGAGCAAGTTGGAGGGGTCAAGGACATCACTTCCTACCTATAAATACTGATACTGAGAGTATAGCCATTCTACACATCAAAATATGGGTGAAAAGTTTAATGCTGCAAAGGTAACCAAACCAAAATGAAGACTTTGTGCAAATAGAACTTGGAAGGTAAAGAATGAAGTTAGCTTCTCTTGAGGAATGCCCTATAAAATTCAACAAGTACAAAGAGGCATTTGCTCAACCATGTGGAGAAAGAACAAAGCCTATAAGCAAGGGAAAAGAAGAGATATAAGTTATTTGTGTCTGTTACTCCCTTAAGCCCAGTTGGATTCCTGTTTATGAGTCTCAGGAAATTCACTTTCCTTGTATTTCCCTATCTTCTTACTGCTATTTCACTTGTATGTCTTTTGTTTGCAAGCCAATGATTACATAAATTTTTACATAAAAATACAAATTTTGTCCCCAGAATATTATTCATTATAAAAGAAAATGGATAATGGATTTTTAAAAATAAGGTTAATATTGATTTATGAGCTGATATGAGACATGGTGGGCTAATGGGTATCAAAGGATAGGATACTTGATTGCACACCTAAGTCCAGGACTATCAATTACAAAATGACTTGGACTTTGTATTGTGCGAACTTGGATAACAAGACAAAACTTGTTTGTAGAAGCAAAATTTTTTAATTCAAAATCAACTTATGAGTTAGAAGTACAAATATCAAAACAAAAAATTAAGAAGCGATATCTAGAGAATTGACTGAGTTCTTGAAGGCTAAGGGAAGGAAATCAGAACATGTGTGGTTAAGGTATATGGTCAATAGGTCAAAACAAGTAGATGCACTTCAAGGAGCAGAATCTTTAGTGCCAGTGAAGAGATAGTAGAAAAACTTTAGGAATGAAACAGAAAAGAGATGATGAACGGGGAATCTAAAGACACCAATACTCAGACCAGAAGAGGTAGTCAGATTTCCATTGAAAAGACAAAGTAAATTATTGAGGAGCGTCATTAGGTTAATAAAGGTCTCTTCCACAATGCAAGCTGTGTCTGTTTTACAGACGTAATTCTTCATTAGTCTGGAATGGTCTACATTGCAGAGAGAAAATTAGTTAGATATGACCTTTATTTTTCTTTACCACTTAGGCTTTACAGACTGTCCAGAATACATTTGGATAAAAACATTGAACAGAAGAATAAATGTGACCCCTAAATATCTGTCTGTAAAAAGAAAAGCTAGAGAATCATCCATTCACCATCGATGTACAGGTACTTTTGAAAGTTTTCAAAAGAAAGGCCACTAAGAAATTCATTTTCTCTCCAGTCATTCTCTTTAGGCATGAATACTTCTGAAATATCTGTGAGAGGGAGACTCAGAGGGGAAAACATAAATCACGGGAAATGAACTAAGTGTGTTTTGGATTTCCAAACACTTTTCAAATGTATGTGCTTTAGTAAACATGAACAAATATTACTGCCTCCTGAAAGTTCAGTTAGCTTAAGTTTAATCATAGTCAATAGATTTAAAATTGAAAAGACTTAATTTCCTTTCATTTCTAAAACCAGTCAAGAACCAAATGTTCTCCAATTGTTTTATAGGTAACTGATTAGGATGAGGTTTCTCTTCTCTATAGCAGTTTTTAAACGAGAACAAAGCAAAGATAATAATCTACAGTAACAGCGAGGTTTGAAACAAAACCAAAAGTGGTTTTATGAACACACATAGAAACAACCTAGAGATACAAGAATGAAGCATCTGTGTTTACTAATTTTCTATACTAGCATACTTATTTTAATGAAAATTAGGGTTTCTAGTAGTGACAACACATTTTTTTTTGACTAGAGGATTTTAAGAATACATTTAAAAAGACAACGCTATGTAGCTTATTGGTTAAAACTATTGATTCAAAAACAAAATCCCAATTGTGTGTCTGTTTCACCTCTACAAGGTGAAAATACCAGGTGAAAAACAACTGAAAATCAGTCCAAGGTGGGAAAAGATCCATTATGAAAATAGAAAAAGGGTCTATATGATAACAAGGGTTGTGCTAGGTGAAGCAGTATCTTACAGAGGAGAGTTCAGGGATTAGTTAATAATTAATAATTAAACATTAGTCACCCTAACTAATAGGGTGACTTTAAAAATACCCAAATGGAATGAACACCAGGAAGACAACTGTCTCCCAAACTTACCCCACTCCTCCGTCCTTCCTTCTCACCTTTTCAAATATTTCTTCTACCAAACACATACTAAGCAACAAAGATTGTTAGCCCAAAGAAGAAAACAATGTTTTTTTCTTTTTAGTAATACTGCAGATAATTTAACCAAGGCGATAACATCTCAGTGGGAAAGGAATTGTCTTGCAAGCCTAAGAACCTAAATTCAGATCTCTGACACTTATATAAAGGGATAGCAGTGGGTACATACTAATGCAATCACACATATGGGGAAGCAAAGACAGGAGTATCTCTGGGCCTCTGTGGCCAGATAGTTTAGCTATTCTGTGGGTTCCAGTTTTAGGGAGAGTGTCCATCTAAACAAATATGATATGGACAAATGATTGGGGGAAACTCAAAATGTCAACCTCCATCCTGTTGCCTTCATACTTTCATGCAAACTAATACACACTTGAATGTACACATAAATCACACATGAGCAGTTATTTTATATGCATTTGTATGTATAGGACCCCCACATCCCACTCTATGCATTTGTATGTATAGGGCATATGCTCTCAAATTTGCACAGGTGGAAGTAGGAGAACAGTTGTCAGGTGTTTGTTTTCTCCATCTACCATGGAAATTCAGAGAACTAATTCAGGTACTCAGATTCTGTAGCATCGTTTTTGAACTTGAAGCCATTTTGCTGATACCACAACTTAAAAAACAAACCAATAAATGAGGAATAATATGAAGGACAGGGTATACTACCAAGACCAACTCACTCATATGTAAAGCATCCTCTTATGGAATAATCTTTTTAGTGGTAATGAGTGCAAACCTGTAAGGACAAGCTTCAAGGCATTCTGGAACACAAAGATCAAGTGTAAAGATAATAATCATTAAATGTAGGAAAGTAAACTGTACAGGTGCTTGTAATAATAGGAGAAGAAACATATAAACTAAATCTGGGTGATAGGAAAACATGTATAGGTATACTCATTAAAAGGAATATTTGAAAAATATAAATGTAGTTATAATTTTTTTAAGATAGGAGAAAAGCAAACTTCTAAGAAAAATGGAAAACTAAGTAAAGACTTTGAAGGGAAAAATTAAAACAAGTATTAAGCACAGCAATAAAGATTAAATGCTTAACATGCTATTTAATGAAGGGATGTTATTCCAGAACACAGTTTTGTTGGTTTGTGTAACTTTTTTAGTTTTGTATCTATTTTGTACTTTTCTCACCATACTGATAATTCTGAGTAATATAGTTATATTAATTATATTTTCCATATCCCAGTCCTCCTCCTTCTCCCTCTCTCTCTCCCTCCCTCCCTCCCTCTCTCTTTCTCACTCTTTTGCTCAGACTGAAAAATCTGTGATCAGCTGACATCCAGGGTTACTATTCTCAGCATCACTGTGTCTTCACACTTATACAGGTGAATCATAAAGGTAAGAAATTTCAAATAAGATCCCTAAATGTACAGAAATTAGTATAGATATTGACCTTAATGTTAAGCTTATGAACACTGCAATTTATATATAAGTCCTACATGTACCAACAAAACCTGGGAGTGAATATTTCAGTATATATATATATATATATATATATTCAAATGATCTTTACAGTAAGATTATTAAAATGTCTTCAGGTTTGTTACATGTTTTCAACTAACAAAAAAGTTATTTTATCTTAAAAAGTAATTATGGCATACAGCAACACATAGTTTAAAAACAAATATATTAAATAAAAGCTACTCAGTATAAAATTTATGTGTTAAAAGATACCAATTGTATGACATTTCAGAAAGGTCAAACTCATAAAAATTCAGACTAAATATAGACCAATTGCTGGCTGCCAAGAACTTGGTGTAGGAAGAAAGGATTAACTACAAAGGGATATGAAGGAACATTTTGATATGCTGAAAATGTTCTAAAAGTGTACTGTACATGTCTTACAGCTCATAAAATTTAATATTCCAAGTGGGTGAAATTTACTGGATATAAATTATGACTCAGTAAATCCACTTCAAACTGAACTTGTTTTGCTGTGCTTTAGTTGCCCCAGTGTACCCTGGACATCGACATAGCTCCAAAGGTGTTTCTTATTTCTTTCATCAAGTCTATTGAGCTGTTTTAGAACTTTCCAAGAATTATCCAAACAGAGACAACAGAATAAACATTGGCTTAGAGAAAGGGCATCGCACCATGTCAATGTCTTTACATTTATACACTAGAGTTAGTTTCTTTCTTGTGATTGTTTTTGCTACTGCCTAGCTAGTGTCTTCTGAACACATAAATAGTACTATTTTCTTCTCTTGTTTGGGATGTGACAAGTTTTCTTTTTTATTTATTTTTTCACTTTTTTAAATTGGAAATCAATTTTTTGACATAATCTACCCTGTTTCTACCTCCTCTACTCTACCCAGCTCTGCTTTCCCTTCTTGTCTCTCATTACAAAACAAACAAGCTTCTAAGGGATAATAAAAAATAACAAAACATAATATAATAGTAGAAAACATACCTTTAAACTCTGTTATCTTTCCAGTACCTAGTCTGCATCTTTAAGGGACATCAAAAGAGTGAGAATAAAGTTATGCTAGAATGCTACAAGAGGAATGGAAAATGTACTTGGAGTGAGAGAAGACAGTGGGGTCATGTATGTTCTTGGAGGTTATGGCCACAAATTTGGCATGGATTGCCATTGGTACAGTTTTTAACAGAAGAGGGACAGGATCTGATTTCCACATTTTCAGACTGACATTGGTTACTGTATTTTGTAGAGAATGTGGAGATAAGAATATGACCAATGTGAAGGAACTGTCTAGTTTTATTTCATCCTTTTTATGATTTACCTATTTTTACTTTTTTGTGTATGGGTACTTTGTCTGCATCAATTTTGTTTTGTATGTCTGCACCACATGCATATTGGAACTGGAGTTAGAGATAGTTCTTAGCTTCCATGTGGGTGCTAGAAACTGAGCCTAGGTCTGTTTCAAGAACAGCAAGTACTCTTAACTGCTGAGTCATTTCTATAAACCCTGCTTTATTTTAAAATAAAAGGAATCTTTCATATGTATGTATTTCATGTGACTGCTAGCCACATTGCATATCCTAAGCTCCTCTGTAAAAGGTTGTAGTGTTAAATTAATATATATTATTCAAAACTATGTTAAGATTTTTTGCAGTAGCTTCATCAGTTGTCAACATTCTATATATCTGCACAAAAAGCAAACTACAAAGATTGATATAAGAAGCTTACCATTACATTTGTAATAGTGCCAAATTAGGGATACCTTACTGAAGGGAGATGAAAACTTGTGTCTACCAACTTCTGTAGTTCTTGTCACCACTATAACTGTAACAAATATATCCAATGCCTTGTTCTTCTTGCAGGGCATTTTGTATTAGTTGTGTGACAACTTGTAAGTTATTTGGTTTCTCAACATCTGGAAAAGAAGGGGATGTTGTTTAATATGACACTGGAAAGCATGCAAAGGGTAAGAGCTTATAAAGAAGTCCACAGAAAACTGAATTGTTTTCACTATATAGTTGCACAATATATATCAACAATATATAGTTACACATGAGGGATAGCTGTTCACATGTTTCTCATGTGACTATTTATTTATATACTTATCTTTAATCTTCTTTTACAGTCCAGTCCTTATCCACCTCCCAGTCTGCCCTCTGACTTTTCATCATCCCATACCTCCTCCTTACCCCATCTTCTAAGCAGATGTCCTCATCCCTACCCTCACCCCAAACCCACCAGTCCTCCCCACTCCCTGGGGCCTCAACTCTTTTGAGGATTAGGTGCATCTTCTCTTACTGATGCCACACCAGGCAGTCCTCTGATGTATATGTGTTGGGGACCTCATATCAGTGTTGTATGCTGCTTGGTTGGTAGCTCAGTGTTATGGGAAAATGTAAAGGATAAATATTCTTCAAATGTTTCCATTAAATAGATAAACATAGTAACCATGTAGTCTTTGAGTTTACATATATTACTGAATTTGTCTGTTAAAGTAAACTAATATTAAATTTTGGTTACAAATCTGAAATTTCTTCATGCTAGTCATCTACTATTAATATAGGAAGAAAGAAGTTGTGTTATACCTCTGTAAAGGCTACCAAAGCCATGTTTCAACTTTCAGATGAGTCATTAACATATGCGGGGAAGATTTTTTTTAAAGATTTATTTATTGTATATATATGAGTACACGGTAGCTGTTTTCAGACATACTAGGAACAGGCATCGGATCCCATTACAGATGGTTGTGAGCCACTATGTGGATGCTAGGAATTGAACTCAGCACCTCTGGAAGAGCAGTAGGTACTCTTAACTGCTGAGCCATCTCTCCAGCCCGCGGGGAAGATTTTAAATGATGTGAAATATTTTTATTCTTCAACTCTCAAACTGATATGTACCTGAAACACTGTCAGGAGTAAAATATAAGGATTCAAAAGGCAAGAGTTCCACTTGCAGAACTATAAAATGAAGCTTCAAATCCTCAAAAATTTTTCTGGCTCTATAAGAGCATTTCATAAGGTCAGAAAAGATGTAGGACACATGGGCAATTCCACAAGAACTGGCAGTTCCAACAGAGAAAGGCACACAGTTCCCAGATGCAAAATCATTCTCAATTTAAGAGAATGAAAATGAGGCCACCTGACAGAGAAATCATTGTTCACTGGAGACAAACAATCACCTATAATTTTTTTTCTGGAAATATACACCACATGTTGGCATTTAAAACACTTTAATTTTTCAGCACCTGAAATTCTCATTTGTTCACAGGCAAATCCATTTCAAGAGTTTTCAACAATTAGTCCCTGTCTCTCCTAGAATCTTGCTAGAGAATAAAGTCTTTATGGAGGGTTGCAAAATGATATATCTCTTCAAATGACAAGTATTACTTGAGGTATGACACAGTAGAATTTAAAAAAAAAAGATATTTGTATTTTCAAGGCAATTTAACACTGACTTCTGTAACTGTTCCTATGAGCAGTGTCTAGAACACTGTCATTTTCACGAAACCTGTAGAATCTGATTAGAATAAAGAAAACAGCTGCCATACACTTATGGAGAGGGCATACAACATAGACTAGATTTTCAGTCCACTAGTGAACTCAAGATGGTTTGTTTCTCTCCATGATATATAAAACACATTTTAAATTCACAGACATTTGACATGAATTTACAGCCTGAACTGAGAATATATTACATACTCAGGGCTTTTGTTTTTCTTAATGTTTTATGCATATGCATATTCCACATTAAGCCTGCACTTCCACCTAAATAGATCTCTGGAATGAAACACTATTGTCATAAGCATACAATAAACAAAGCACATTAGTAAGCCACAAGTGTTTGTGCCTAGAGAGAATATCACTATAATTCTTTCTCCATTACTATACTACCAAAACCATGGCCTGATATCTCAGAAGCTTGAGAAGTCAGTGATCGTCTGTAATTCCAAAAGAAAATCCACTTCTCAGGTTTGAACTGAAAATTATTTATTTAGGAAATGATAGACTTAGACTATTGGCAAAACTAATTATTTAAAAATCTTGAGATACATGAAATCACTTTAAAAAAATAAGTCTTTGTATTCTGTCCCTCCACACAGATCAGTAAGAACGGACTATAGTGCTAATTATAGAACATCTAAAATAGGTGTTCTCAGACTACATTCTAATAAACACTATAAATAAAAAATAATTCTCTGCTCAAAAGTTCCACAGTTATACAAGGGACTGTCAAGAAATAACACTTAAAGAAGATAAGAAATAAAATTATGTGAATTTAYTATGCTCTGTCATAAATAGCAGAGGAGACGTAACCTTATATAATGTGCATTTATAGCACTTAGCAGGAAAATGAAATTCCAGGGCCATGAATTTACACAATAGTGTCCTGATAATTTAAATACATTTTATAGCTGTAAAAATCCAAATATAAGCTTGTCGAGTTAGAGTGTCACATAATAATTCACCTCTGTCATAAAACATCCTTGAATATGATGTCCTTATTTGACTATGCAAGTATAGTGCACGTGTGTACAGTCGACACATTCGAGGTATTTGATTTGATGTCACAGAGGAATTGATTGCTTCTCCCCTTCAGAAGATCTTTTGTAATTAACGGTCTAAGCTCAACAAGTTTGTGGAGAGTGTTAATGGTACTTACCATGACCAATGGGAAAAGAGGCAACTAAACTCATCTGAGAATTTAGACTCAGTGTCTCCAAACGTCTGGGCAATAATAGTGATGTGGCCAATGAACATCCCTGTGGAAAATATTCAATTAATCTATTGAAAAGATCAAGATAAAAATATTGTTTACATCTCAGAATGAAGGAGGACTTACATCATGTTATACAGTGTGACCTTGAATTGGATCAAAACAAACTACATGTCTTTAACATAGCATCTGTTGTTATCCTCTTTCCTGAAACAATAATTTTTCTACTTTTAAAAGTGTTTTCCTTAGGGAATCATCACACCTTCGAACAAGAAAGGTGGGGCCTAACAAACTACTGTTCTAGTTTCCTTTGGCTAGAGATTACTCTTCCAAGAAGTAATGCAAAACTTTGCAGGTCTCAAGTTTACKTTTTTGTGGAGACCATCCATATTTTGTATACTTGTTGTTATAAGTTAGAGTTTTAAGATGACACTGTAGCTGTTTTCTTCTCCAGAGTCTGAGCTCAAGGACAGCACTCATTTTGATTTCTTTGTCATATTTTCAATATGTCTCTTGCAACCTAGATTGTTGTTATTGTATATACTCAGAAAATAGTTATTTTGAAGCAAATAAAGGAAATTCAGGAAGTACTATGAGTATATGAGTGATGGCACAATCAACATCAGATGGCAGAATTCAAGCAATCAACGTCAAACTTTCCCCCAGAATTTGGTGTTGTGCTACTGCTGGTGGTAGTGGGATGGTTAAATTATTTTATTTTTAAACTGCACTCAGCCACC
Organism: Apodemus speciosus; assembly: GCA_002335545.1. Classification (NCBI taxonomy): domain Eukaryota; kingdom Metazoa; phylum Chordata; class Mammalia; order Rodentia; family Muridae; genus Apodemus; species Apodemus speciosus. The sequence goes on along the minus strand of BDUI01002190.1, from coordinate 30,005 downwards.
TGGGATGAAAATTCTGCTCCAAGTTGGAAGTATCATGTTGAAGTCAGCATGTACTCAGCAAACACAGAAGAGGGAGAATTGCCTTTCCCTCAGGACTGAGTGCTGAGAATGAGCTATGATGCCAAGAGAAACTATAAGACTATTCTCAAAAGTTATCTAAACAAGTAAAGTGATGTAACTTTCCTTTGAATGCTCTTCAAATTCACTCCAGAGTGACAGTTTAGCTATATGGAGGTACTTTGGTGCTTGTTGGGAAGCCTGCAGAGAAAATTCATACAATCGCCCTGCTTCTGGAGAGGGTAAAAGTTAATTCAGCTGAGACCCATTTAACTGCCACACAGGTAAATATTTAGCAGCATGGCTCCAGCAAAGAGCTTAACTAGACTACTCATTATTCCCAAACTGAGAAAAGAACTATTTTCATGCCCAGGGGTGTTTTTATGGTTGCTAAAGAATAAAATATTCAAGTAATGTTTTTATATATTGAAGTGTTATCTCACTCTGGATGATGTATTTAGTTGTCTTTGCCAAGTAATAGATACAAAATATAAAGAAGCAAAGGCAAGAGAGAAAATAAGCCTACCCTATAGCATTTTCTCTTCATAGGATTTTTCACTTAGTAGAGAAAAACATTGGGCAGCACTCTGTCCCTCTTGCTCCTTCCTTTTTGCTCTCCTTCCCTTCCTTTCATGCCTTCTTTTTTAAGTATTACACACACACACACACACACAGACAGACAGACACAAACACACACAAACATGAAGAGTTTAAAAAACATAAAACAGCAAAAAAGAAGTTTGGAGATAGTGGCTTCAATTTACCATTGAAACTGTGAGACTTAAAAATATTAGAAAGTGAAATGTCAACCATCCAACATTTGAAATAAATTAGGAGCACATGTTCTAGAAGTTATGTAGAAAAATGCCCTGCAGTTGATTAGGATGTGAATGGAGATTGTCATATGCATGTAGCAATATTTTCCATAATTTTGCAAAAAGTTAAAACGGTGATCAAATTCAATTTATTGATATTCTAATTTAGAAGGTATAAATGCAACACATATTCATTAAACAAACTGAAATAGGTTCATTTATTTTTATGCTATTTTACTCCAAGTAGTGAATTCATTTTTCTCATTGAACAGTAAATATAGCAAATAAATATATTTCAACTCAGTTTTGAACCCAACACATTGGTAGAGACTAGAAAAATTATTCACTGAAGTTAGTCATCAGTAGAAAATGGCTTTAGAATAAATTCAACAAATGATGTCCGACAAGAAGGAAGGAGTGGACCCTGGTTCTGGAAAGGTTCAATGCATCAGTGTAGGGGAATACCAGAACAGGGAAGTGGGAAGGGGTGGATGGGGGAACAGGGGGAGGGAAAAGGACATGTGGGACCATTGGGGGGCGGGGAACCAGGAAAAGGGAAATGAAATGTAAATAAAGAATATATCTAATAAAAAACATCAAAAATAAAAAAATAAAAAAAGAATAAATTCAACACAACTTCAATTTCATGAGTATTATATTCAATATTCAAGACTATTTTGGTCTAAAATACTGGGTTAAAACTTGAAAATATTTCATCGGATGCTCCAGTGATAAGGACCAGCCTAGTGACACAGAGTATATTTAAGGAGATCAAATAAGCCTCCATCTCTTGTTAGAATATTACATCAAAACATTAATTGCTGCCTTCATAGTCAGCTGTTGGCTGTTGGTTTTCAGTGGGTGGAGACACAGGTTTACATGTATGCATTTATCCATTATTGATGACAATATCCTCTTTATAAAATAGACTATATTTTAATGTGTGATAAATAATAGTATTTGAAGTTATTATAAATCAATAGGTCATTACATTCATACTACCCATCTGGAAAAAAACACAAAGTACCTATGGTTACAATTTATAGTTAATCTAAAAATTATGTGCAATTATATTAAGAACAGGGTTCAACATCATACATATGTAGCAGATGTGCAGCTTGGTCTTCAATTCAGTCCTAGACAACTAGAATGGGGGCTCTCCCTAAAGCTGTTGCCTGTGTGTGGGATATGTTCTTCCATCTGGGATGCCTTGTCTGGCCTCAGTGGGAGAGGATACATTTAGCCTTGGAGAGACTTGACGTTCCAGGGTTGGGGGGGGGACATACTCAAAGGGTCTTCACCCACTTAGAGGCAAAAGGGAGGGAGATGGGGGATAGGTTGTGGGAGAGGTGACCAGGAGGCAGCAGTGAGCAAGATTTAAAATGAAAAAATAAAAAGCAAATTAAAAAAAGAACAGGGAGGAAGATTTTGGGACTCAGCTAGTCCACAATAAAAAGTTAATATATAACATTTATATGTATAAAATAGCCCAGAATTAAATAAGAAACTTGTCCACCTTTTGTTTAACCAAAATTAAATCAAGATAATTACCCAATAGATGAGTATGTGATCAAACAGGGCACATGAATGATTATTCTCTATTTATTATGTTTCCTCAAATATGTAAACAAATTGGAAATATAATAACAATAATAATAGCAGTAACAAAAAAAGAACAAAAAAACCCACATGCTAGTGGTACCATGATTTAAGAAGCTTTCATATTATTAGGTTTCCATGTGACTCTGCAAAWGGCCCTTGGTATTACTTGTTCCTCCATGTATTCCCTCCCTTCCCCTGATGTTCCTGTCCCTTCCCCATTTAATTCTCCCAGTGTAGTTTCCCTCCTGTTTATAACTGTACATTCTATTAATTCTCCTGCTCCTGTCTCCCTCTTTCTGTCTAAAATATAAATTATATTTTCGCTTCCATGGGAGATTTTTTCCTCTACCTTAGTCCCTCATTCTATAGACAAACACTATGGTTATATGGATTACATAATTGCTGTTGAAGGCTCAAAAGCAAATACCCGTGTGTAAGAAATTAATAAATCTAAACAAAGTCACCAAATGTTTTAGTTTGGGTTTTACTGCTGTGAACAGACACCATGACCGAGACAACTCTTACGAGGAAAACATTTAATTGGGGTTCGATTACAGGTCCAGAAGTTCAGTCCATTATCATCAAGGCAGGAACATGGCAGCATCCAGGCAGACATGTGAAGGCTGTTAACAGAATACTGACTTCTAGGCAGCAAGCATGAAAATCTTAAAGCCCACGCCCACAGAGACACCTACTCCAACAAGGCCACAACTCCAAATAGTGCCATTCCTTGGTCCAAGCTTATTCAAACCATGACACCAAATAATCTGAAACCACATTCCAAGTAGCCATATTTCAATACCAAGTTAAACTTCCAGTACCAGAAATGGGTTACATCTAGTTGAGTCATAGGCCATAGAGGCATTATAGAAACCCCAATATCTCACTCTATTTCCAAAGTTAATTGTTGTTCTCTCCAAACTTTTATAGTAAGGCCTTATTGCTAAAGACAACACTTGGATATCTGACTAAACATGAAGTTGAGCTAGTACATATCTAGTCCCTTCAGCCCTACTGACTAGTGCTTATAGAACCAGAAAGTATTCTGCATACTGCCAGAGGAAAAAGGTAACAAGCAACCTAGCTACAAATCCTGTAATTGACAATGGGGATCTCCCTGGATGGTACATAAATAGCAGGACACACATTGTACCTTTGAAAGTAACCAACCAATATCTGAATGTATATAAAATCTATGAATGACACTGAACAGGTRGCCAAGCATCTAAGGCTAAAACCAAATATTACTGTTCTGCTTAAGGAACAGATTAAATCTTGCTCAGATTTATCAGATATGTTTCTTCTTGCAATAGATGGGAATTAAATACAGAGATCCTCTACTGGACCATATGCTGAGAGTATGAAAGTTCAGGACACACAGTCCTAAATGGTATATTTTCATAAAGCCCCTCCCCTCTGTTCTCAGGGAACTTTGTTGAAAAGGAAAGTTCCTTTCAGAAAGAGGAATGATACCAAGGAAACAGTGTCTTTCARGCACAACAGGACTGATGAACATATGAATATCACGAACTATTTAGATTCAAGCCAGATGGGGTCCCAGCACTGAGTAGGGGAAGTAGACATGTGCTTCCATCCATAGCAGGCTATCTCCAATCAACATTGGTTTGCAAAGGAAAAAAAATAGTTTTCTTCAATAGAGTCTCAACAGGTATATTAACAATACTTAAGGGTAGGCCTTTTGCCTAGCAGTCTTTTTTATCTTACAGTAAGACAAAAACAAATGTCTTAAGTTCATGATTTTATGGTTTTAATGTGTGACTGTGTATGATTCTGGAGCTTTCTCTCTCTCTTTTTCTTTTGTCTGTTGTTGTCTATTTTTTTTTTAAAAAGAAATACTGTAGAATTGGAAGAGTGAGGAGAATCTGGGAGACATCTCTAGAGGGAAATCCATGATCAGAAAATATGATAGGAGTGTTCCTCTTTCTCCACATACTTGCCAACACCTGCTGTCCCTTGAGTTTTTAATCAGGATGGAGTTTTAATCCATCATGACTGGTGTGAGGTGGAATCTCAGGGTTGTTTTGATTTGCATTTCTCTGATGACTAATGATGTTGAACATCTCTTTAAGGTGCTTCTCAGTCATCGGAATTTCTTCAGGTGAAAATTCTTTGTTTAGCTCTGTACCCCATTTTTAATAGGGTTATTTTGTTCTCTGGGGTCTAACTTCTTGAGTTGTTTGTATATATTGGGTATTAGCCCTCTGTTGGATGTGGGGTTGGTGGAGATCTTTTCCCAATTAGTTGTTTGCTGTTTTGTCCTTCTGACAGTGTCCTTTGCCTTACAGAAACTTTGAAATTTTATGAGGTCCCAATTGTCAATTCTTGATCTTAGAGCATAAGCTATTGGTGTTCTGTTCAGGAACTTTCCCCCTGTGCCCA
>BDUI01002189.1:32929-44251 GCA_002335545.1 Apodemus speciosus | reverse complement strand
TTTCCTTTCCTTTCCTTTCCTTTCCTTTCCTTTCCTTTCCTTTCCTTTCCTTTCCTTTCCTTTCCTTTCCTTTCCTTTCCTTTTCCTAAGACAAGGTCTCTCTCATGTAGAGCAAACTGGCCTCAGAGTCACTACATAGTGAGAGTAACCTTGAGCTCCTGGCCTTACTGCCTCTGCCTCCATAGTCCTGGGATTATAGATGTGTTCCACTGTGGTGGTTTATGTGATGTTGTGAATTGCTTAGCACATACTAGGCAGTAAACCACCAACCAAGCTTCATCTCAACCATTTATTATGGTTTGCTTTCTACTTCCCCAGATCTTGTGTGGAACTTCCTGGGGCTCCAGAAGAGCCACTCCAATCACAAAATCTCACAACTCAAGGAGGCTGAATTAGCCAGCCATATTGTAGCAGTTCCATTTATTGGTGAGATTTTTGACTCCAAAGACCCATTCAAGACTCCTTGTATGAAGCTGTAAAGCTGTTGAGTGGGTGTTCAACAATGTTAGCTGGTACCCAAGAGGCATCTGCTTGACAATCTCCACACAACAGAAAGTTTTTTTGATGGATGCATCTTTACTACGTGCCACAAAATGGCTGCATCATGACATGGTCAAAAAGGTGATGAAAAGACAGCTGTTCCCAGTCTTCTCTGCCATCTGCTTGGAGCTTTCCTGGTGTCTTCTGCCTCTCTAATTTCATAGTCACAAAATGTTAGATAAAAGTAGATTGGCCTCTTGGTCCTAAAACCCTGAGTGAGTCAAACCTGGATCTTGGTTTATCTATTCGTTCTCTCTACTTCAGGCTTGTGAAGTCTGATCCTCCCCCAAATCCTGTAAACACCACTTTTGCTACCTAGATATGAAAAGTTTGAAGGATCCGTGTAATAAGACACAAAGGGTGGATAATCAGGTTAACTGCCAGGAAAGACCATCAGTGATCCAGAGATGCTCTTGTCAGATCTCATGTAACTACCTAGGGTGTCTCTAACCATTAGCACATATCACTGGCATAGACTTCCTGACCATGGACAACCATAATATCCATCCCTGTTGAAAGGATGTCAGAAACAAGGCAATTCTTTTGTTCATTTAAAGGATTGTTGAATGGGAGACTACATTCTTTTATTACTGAAATCGCTCCATTTTAGGAGTCCTGACCCTATAATCTCAAGTGCCAACCATGCATAAAGACAATGCAGGAGAATGCAGCTTGGTGATCAACAAGCCCTTACCACGCTTTCCTCTCATCACAGTGGTCTTGATGAGAATAAGCCATGTGTGTTGGTATGAACTGCTGAGGGAAATGACCACAGCTGATCTGAAAGCAACGTACAGGAGGGTGACTAACCACAGCCCATCTGGAAACTGTGTGAGGGTGTAAGAGACTGAGGAAATGACCATGCTTGATTGGAAAGCAGTATGTATGGATGTGAGAGGCTCACAGAAATGACTATGGGTCAACTGGATACAGTAGATGTAGGTGGAAGAACCTATGAGGAATAGYCATGATCCAGAAGTTTCTCCAGACACATAGGTCAAAGCACGAAAACACCTTCCTCCTTGAAGTTTGGACCAAAGCGTACAGCATACTGTTCCTCAAGCCTATCTTCTACCATAGTGACGGTCACAGATCTACATGAGAATAGCTATTCATTGGACCTTCGCACTGAATATGGGTCACAGGCTCTGGGGCCTCTACCTCTTCCCACTTCCTGTCCCTTCTCCAGCACCTTCCCTTGAGGTCTGTCACACAAGAAAGAAAGGCTCAAATCTAGCTATGAGACTTCCTGCAAGGTGCTCGCAATAAACACAAGGACAATCTGCCAGAGAGGTCTTCAGTTTACCAGGAGCAGAGCCTCTGAGCTGGTTTCTTCTTTCCCCCACGAGGCATCTCATCAACTTTGTGAAATTTCCCACCTCTTTTACAAAGACTTTCTTAAAATTAAGACATTTCAGTATAAGGTAATTGAGACTTATTAAAAAGCATAGGGAATCAAGTTACAGACCAAATTCACCACCGGGGTCTGCCCGACGTTGACCTTATTATCAAACTGTTCTCCTTTTTATAGAAAAATGAAAATTATAGCGGTTGGCATTCCTAGCCACCTAAATCCATAAACGCAGAGTCACCTTGTGTAACCCTGAAGATGGTGTGTAACACTATAACATGGGAGTTTGACAGTAGAGCTCTTGGGTCATTAAATAAGCAAATAAGCTCCTGCAGTTGCTGGTCCTGCCCCTTAGTTCCACCATCTATCAGGTAAAGGTTGGTGAGTTAAATGATATAACACATCCTAACAGGGCTCAATACATACAATCACTCAATACATCTTAGCTGGCTGTCTACATAAGAATATCACCAGCACCATTTAATTTTTCCCCCCAAAAAAAATCTATAGCATATTTATTTTGAGATTTGAATATGTTAATGTGTAGGTTCAGTTCATTGTTAATGAGTTATAATATCCCATCGTGTGGATATACTTCAATTTAATTATGCATTGCCTTATTGATGGGCCCTTGAGTTCAGTCTAGTGTTTCTCAATTGCTGCAATAAATCAGCACACATCTCCATGGGTGTATGCAAAGATTAGCTGCCCAGAAGGGAAGCTGCTAGTTGTGCACAACTCGAGGCTCCGTAGATATTTTTACTTCCTATAAATATTCTTGAGCTCTATCTTGGGATGCAATTAAGTTACTTGAAAACAGTTTGATTCTTTGGAGACTTTGCTTTTGAGCTCTGTTAGGTAGGACCAGAGCAACCTTAATCTGGGGCTAATTTTTCCACATGATTGATTCCTTCTGATTACTCTGACATCCTGTGAATATTGAGAGTTTGATGCTCTGCCTGGCAACACAAACCATTCCTGTTCTTGTACGAGTAGCTCCGCTAAAGTTTTGCAGTTGTTTTCCTGTGTCCATTGGTAGAGTGGCTTCAGTAAATGCGCTGATGGATCCTCGGGTGGAGACCTGAGGAGAGCCTCGTACAGACCCCTTGGTCTCTTGCCCTTGCAGATGCTTTCTTCTAAGGGTTTTTAAATTGGACTTCTCACATTATAGCTTGAAAAGCTTCCATTGCTCACAGCCAAGAGTTTTAATGCAGAAATACTGTTGCATCAGCTTTTCTTTGGTAGGAATTTGCCAGGAAGAACCTTTCTTTTGCTCATATATTTTAGGCACATATCTTGTACATGGCAAACAGCTGTATTTAGAAACATTTATAATACAATCTAAGCACATACATATTTTAAAAGAAGAACTTAATCCTCTTCTGATAAAGTCACTAATATATTTGGAGTTATTTATACTTTTCTCTTTTGACTGTTCTCATCAGATTTCGTTTTTATATTTTATTTTCATTTTCTCTCTTTTATTGAGCTCTGTGCTAGACAGTTTCATGTTCACTTGACACAGGCTAGCATCCTTTTAGGAAAGGGAGACTCAGTTGAGAAAGTTCCTCCGCCAGATTGCTTTAGGACAGACTGTAGCTCATTTCCTTGCTTGGTAATTGATAGGTGAGGGTTCAGCTCGCTGAACTACCTCTGCTCAAGTGGTCCTGGACGCTCTACGAAAACAAGCAGAGGAAGCTATTAACTGCGAGCCAGTGAAAAGTCAACAGTGTTTCTCTGTGGCCTCTTCTGCATCTCCTTCTTCTGGGTTCTTGCCTTGAGTTCCTGCCTGCCTTCCCTCTGTGATGGACTGTGATGTAAAATGATAACCTGAAATGAATATGTTCGTCCTGGAGTTACTTTTGGTCATGGTGATTTTATCAGTGCAACAGACACCCTAACCAAGATATACTTTTTCAAATTTCACTTTCCTCTTTTTCTAGCCTTAACCAGACTCATTGGGTTTTGTTTACTCTGTCACATCCTCTGGGATAACTGGGATCTTCAGCATTTCCAATGGATGTACAACCAACACAATCTAAAGTTAATCCCTCTGCTATTCTCTCAGACACTGCACAAACTGTACAACATTTGCACCTCTCTCACCTTCCTCCCACCTTCCTGGTCACTGTTCTCAGAAGTTACAAGACAGAAATAGAGCCTATGTACTTTCGTTTGTATTTTTCATATAGAAATAAAAAAAAAACAGTTACATTTATTTCAGTGGTATAGTTTACTTAACCCAGTTTATCAAAAAGTATTAATGTGGTGGTTTGAATGTGCTTGGCCCATGGGAAATAACAATATTAGGAGGTGTGGCTTTGTTGGAGGAAGTACAACACGGTGAGGGTGAGCCTTGAAGCTCCACCCAGTGCAGAAGAGACCCTCCTGTCTGCTTGCAGAAGAGACACTCTCTCCTTGCTTACCTTCAGATCAGGGYGCAGAACACTCAGCTCCTTCTCCAGCACCGTGTCTGCCTGTAATCTGCCATGCATCTTGCCATGATGATAATGGACTGAACCTCTGAAACTGTAAGTAAGCCCCAATTAAATGTTGTCCTTTATAAGAGTTGCCCTGGTCGTGGATATGCTAAGTTCCATTTTCTATTTCTATGAGGTTGATTACTCTAGATACCACACATAAGTGTGGCAAATGTATTTGTCATTTTGTGATTGGCTTATTCCATTATCATAATGTCCTTAAAGTTTATCTATGGAGTAAAATATCATATTTTTTTGAGAATAAATGGCATTACATTGTGTGGTATGTGCCATGATTTGCCCTCTGAGTCATTTATAAACATTACATTGTTTTTAATCTTTAGCTACTGTAAATAGTGCTGCTATGAACATGGGCGTAAAAGTATTTCTTCAAGATCTCACTTTCAGTTTTGGGGAGTTTATATCCAGAGTGGAATTGCTGAACCATACAGTACTTTCTACCTTGATTTTTTTGGCAAAGCTCTCAGACTATATCTACAGCAGCTGCATCAATGCACAGGGGTTCTCTTTATCTCTACCAACATTTGTTATTTTGTGTGGGAAAAAAACCAGAAAATATGCTACTATCAGAAAGATAGCAACTATCCTAAGAGACACATAGGGGTCTCCTATTACAGCTTTAATTTGCAATTTTGTAATTAATGTTGACTCTGTTTTCACATACCTTTGGTCATTTATTTATAATCTTTAGAGAACTGTTAATTCAAGTATTTTACTTAATTTCTCATTGTGTTGCTTGCTTACTGTTAATTGAGTTATAATAATTTTTATATATTCTGTATTTGTACCCCTTATTAGATACTGTTTTCTGAAGAAACTATCCATTTCCCATTGTATAGTTTTGTTAACTTTACTGACATCGCCTGGCCTTCTACGCTGAGATTAAGTCTGAGCTCTTTATCTTGCACTGGCACACATGTCAGCATTAATGTCATTGAAGCCCAGTCTCAACAGCTGGATCTTTGTGTTATGTTTTGAAACCAGACAGTGTCACATCCCCAGTTTTGTTCTTTCCCAAGATTACATTGGTTATTTATTGTTGAAGGTTCTACTTGGACATTTTAGAATTTTTCCCCCTTTCAATAATACATACACACACACACACACACACACACACACAGAGAGAGAGAGAGAGAGAGAGAGAGAGAGAGAGAGAGAGAGAGAGAGAAACAACTTGGGGAGGGGATTATACTGAATCTGTAGACCATTTTGGATACTATGGAAGTTGTGTTGCTATTAAGTCTTCACAACAATTCCAGGGCACCTTTCTGTTTACTTGAAAAATTTCCCCAGTTCATTGAACAATGCCTTGTGTTTCTCTGTGCACAATCATTCATCAACTTGGTTAGGTTTATTGCTAAGTATTCTATTTATGCTGGTGGTATGTCAAATAGGATGGTTGTCTTCATTTCTGTTTTTGGAAATGTTTGCAATTTTTAATTAGTTTTTTGAGATTTTTGTAGAATGTATTTTATTCATATCCACCACCCTCCTCAACTCCTCCCACACCCGGCATCCTTTCCCTATCACACACCCAACTTTGTATCCTCTTCTCTTTCTTCAACCTCTCAAGTCTGAATTGTACTTTCCACATACTTTTGGATATGTGGAATGTGGTTGACCTATTAGGAGACATAAAGAAAAGTGATTCTCCCTCTTTCAGCAGCTATCAACTGCCAATAGCCCCTCAGTTAGGAGGACAATTTCATGTCCATTTCCCACCTCCACACTGAGTTTTCATCTGGCTTAAAYTTGCACAGGTCTTGAGTATGCTGCTACAACTACTAAGAGTTCCTGTGTGCAGCTGCCATGAAATACTAGAAAATACTGTTTCCTTGTATGCATCTACTACAAATGGCTCTTACAATCTTTATACCTCTTCTCTACAGTGACTCTGGGTCCTTGGGAGGAGGAAAATGATACAGATGTCCCACTTAGGGCTGAGCATTCCAAAGTCTCTTCTCTGCCCTTTCATTAATTTTTGGTCTAGTGTTAATCTCCATCTATTACAAAAGAGAAGCTTCTCAGATGAGGGTTGGTAGATGTGCTCATCTATAACTATACTATTAAGGCATTAGGAGGAATAAATGTATGAACATCATTGTCCATTTTAGCAAGATAATAGCACTAAGTTCTCCACTAAGCCCTATCGCTCATTGAGCTATAGGGTTTTGAGCCCTAACAGCAGTGTCAAGTAAGTGTTTCATATGTGGAGCAGGCCTTAGATAAATGTGATGTGGTTGCCAGATGTGGTTGTTTACTCCTATGACATTCATACCACTATTGTGGCAGAGGGTACATCTTCTATATCAGTCATTGTAACAGCTCTCATTGTGAACAGCTATGGAAGACTGTTGTTCCTTTGTAGTGTGTGCTATCCCTTCTTGTACTATGAAAGCTAGTCAGTAGGGATGAAACTTCCAGGTCAGTACTAGCCTGATTCCTCCACATAGTGTGACTTAGTTATGTGATGTGTTCTGCAATAGTGCTTTACTGTGTATTTCTATAGTGTAGCCAAGAGCATYACCTGCAATGTTCGGGGAGAGTTCTGGAGGTTTRTAAGACCTCAATGGCCAACAACTCCAAAAGACATAATCCATCCCAGGCACTGGACATTTTTATTTGTTATTTGTGCTGTATAGTACAGGGGAGGGGGTTATTACTCCATTTAAACTATTTATGTGTGTGTACTGGTACATGCTGTAAGAAGATCTCCAGTTGCCAGGTGTGGTGGTGCATGCCTATAATCCCAGCACTTGGACTTGGGAGGCAGAGGCAGGCAGATTTCTGAGTTCAAGGCCAGCCTGGTCTACAGAGTGAGTTCCAGGACAGCCAGGGCTACACAGAGAAACCCTGTCTCGAGAAACCAAAAACAAAAAAAAAAAAAAAAAAAAAAAAAAAAAAGATCTCCAGTAATTCAATAATCATTACTTTATAAAATTATAGCTAGTTTTTAGGTTCCTGTTGTTTCTTAAATACTTTTAAAATCATTTATTATTTGATTACAAACTTGTGGATGTTTTGGCATTTTCTACATATAAGATCATGTGATCTGAAAATATAACTAATTTATTTCTCCTTAGTTTGGATACCTATTGTCCTGGTTAGGTTTTTTTGTTTGTTTGTTTGTTTGTTTTTGTTTGTTTGTTTTTTTTTTTTTTGTCAATTTGACACAGCTAGAGTCATTTGAGTAGAGGACACCTTAGTTAAGAAAAGTCCCCACCAGACTGGCCTGTGGACAAACTTGTGGGGGATATTTCTTAATTAGTGATTGACTGGGGATGGTTCAACCCATTGTGGCTGGTGCCACTCCTTAGGCAAGTGGTCTTGGAGTACATAAGATGGCAGGCTGAGCAAGCCATGAGGAGTAATCCAGTAAGCAACATTCCTCCACAGCATCTACATCAGCTCCTCCCTCCAGATTCCTGTCCTGACTTGTCTCATTGATGGACTACAAGCTGTAAGATGAAATAAACCCTTTCTAAGCTCATGTTGATCATAATGTTTTATCACGATAGAAACCCTAACTAAGACATATATCATTTCTTTTGATTGTCTGACTGTCTTGACTAGAATCTTTAGTACACTGTTGAGCAGTAGTATTTGAAGTGGCAATCTTTGTCTTGCTCCTGATCTTAAAGGGAAAGCGTTCAGTGCTTCACCATTAAATACAATATGAGTTAGTGACTTTTTCTATGTTGAACAGTTTTCTTCTGGTGCTAGCTTGAGTATTTTCATTATAAAAAGGTGTTCAGTTGTGTAATGATTTTCTGCATTCATATGACTGTGTGTTTCTTCTTCATTCTATTGATGTGTTTTATTGCACTGATTGATTTTCAGATGGAGAGCCATTCTAAAATTCCAGGGCCAACTCCCGCTTGGTCACGGTATATGATCTTTTTAATGTGCCTTTGACTTCTATTTGCTCATATTTCCTTAAGGAATTTTTCATCACTATTCTTCAGGTATATTTGTCTRGGATTTTCCTTTAGATTATGTCCATTTTAAAATAAACTGCTGGATTCACAAGATGAGTTTGAAAATGGTCTCTACTCTAAAATATTTTGCAGAGTTTGTGGGTATTGATTTCAGTTCTCCTTTAAATGCTCAGAGGATTTCTCTAGTGAAGTTATATTTTCCTGGACTATGTTGAGGAATTTTTGACTACTAATTTGATATCTCTAGTAGAGTGCTATTTAGATTTTATTTCTTTATAATTCAGTTTTAATTGGTGCATTTTTACTAGGAATTCATCTACTTTAAGCTATTCAATGTGTTGACATATAATTGCTGATAATTTTCTCCTTTATATCTGAAAAATTGGTGGCAATGACCACTTCATTTCTGATTTTGGTTAAGTGAGTCTTTTTTTATTTTTCCCTCAAGCTAGGTAAAGGTGTGGAAATTTTGCTCATATTGTTAAAAATTAACTGTTGGCTTTGCTTCTTTCCCCTGTTGTGCCCAGGCCCCAGGGTCTGCRGTTTGTTTCTCATAGTTTTAGTTGCTCACAGCCAACCATGATATGACAATATGAAATAGAAAGTTCCAGAAATAAATAATTGAAACCATTTAAACTGCACACTATTCTAAGTACCCTGATAGAATCTCAGGCTGACTTTACCTTTATACTCCTGCCCAGAATGGAAAGCATCTCTCGTCACTCATATATGTTCAGCTCATCTGTTAATTGACTTCATAACTTTCACAGTTATCAGACGTGGTCTCCTTATGCAGTAGCCCAGTATGGCAGCCCGCTGCCTACACTGCTCCCTTTATTACGTTTTATCATGTATGTATTCCATCATCTCACTTCATCAAAAGAAGAGGGAGTACAGTAACCCAAGGTATTGTAGGCATAATGTTTTTGTGCACTGGGTAAAGGTTATCCTTGTGTTATTCCAATGGTGACTTCTCTGTCCCCATATCTTGTTTTGATCCAGACACAGCACTGTAACGCTCATATGCTCTTCTGTCTCAAGGTTGTGTAAATAATTCTTACTATTTATTCTCTGGCTTGTCAATAAATGGTGATCACCCAATGATTGGGTAGAAGAGAGAATAGGGCAGAAGCTTCCACCAGCCAGGGGGGAGAAGAGGAGCACAAGGAGGAGAAGAAGGAGGAGTAAGAGGAGGAGGATGAAGAGAACGAGAGAGAGAGAGAGAGAGAGAGAGAGAGAGAGAGAGAGAGAGAGAGAGAGAGAGAGCTTAAGATCTTCTATGGGGATGAAGAGGGGAGCCAGGAGGAGAGGGTCTTAGAAGACACCATGAGAAGAAACATCAAAAGCAGAGAAAGCTAGAAGAATATTGAACTGCAAATATAATTGGGATCATAGGTGGAAGGTAGACAGATTATCACAGGGGTTATTACAAATCAATATTGCCCAGCTATTGAGGTGCAGCTTGAAATAAATCTTTGTTTCATTTTGTAGTTATTGGGGGTTAACAGGAGTCTTCTATTTACACTTATAAAAATAATTCATTTAACAAGGTATTTTGGGACAGACAGATTGCATTCACCTAACCTTTATTATATTATACATCGTAACTGTATTTTACAACTAGGTATTATTACTGCCAATCTCTTACAGTGCTTAAATAATAGTTACAGTCACATATGTATCAAAAAAGCATATTTAGAATTATGTCTATATATGAATTTCAGCATTCACTATGGGCCTTGTCCTCCATGGATAAGTGATAAACACTGTATTTCCTTCCATTTTCTAGCTTTGAGTTTAGTTTCTTCTTCTTTTTTCTAGTTTCTGTCTTTAAGTTATAAAGTTAGGTTAGTGGTTTAAAAGTCTTCCTTTTCTTGCTTAAGGTGTTTGCAGCTATAAGTTTCCTATTTATCATTCCTTTCTGCTGCATTCTGTAAGATTTGGTGTGTTGTGTTGCTTTTATTTGTCTTGAGCTATTTTCTCCTTTCCCCTCTCTGGGTGCCATACTTCTTTGAGCTTCTATTTCATCAGCTTAAGAGACCCCCTTCATTCCAGAAAGGGAGGAAATTCTCTCTGTTTTTAAGCTTGATTATGTAGTGCCGGAAAACTGAATCTTATGAATTAAATGGGTGAGTTTATTGTGGGAGAATAGAACTCATATATAGCCAGCCTTTCTCATAGATGCCCCCCTCAGCAGCAGTAGAATGACATATCATAGAAACACATGGTATTTCACAAGCTAAAAAAGGCCTTATTCACAATTGAGAAATATTATTCAAGTTAGTCCTTTCTGAGGTAAATACATCTATCCTTTCAGATCTCCTGCTCTCTCCACGGTGAACATGGCTGCGGACAGAACGTCAGTGCCCTGTTGCCCACAGAATGCCTTCCCAGCTCACTCCTGAGACTTTGAAAGAGATTTGTCCTCATTCTTAGACAGTGGACCAGCTCTAAAACCCCCAGAAAGAGCAGCTCTAAAACCCCCAGAAAGAGCAGCTCCATGCTTGAACAAGCTGTCATATGAACCATGCTTCTGCCATACCCAGGACAAACTCCAGAGAGTTTGAAAAGTGAGCTTCAAGTGTAGCAGGATGAAAGTCTGAAACGTTGACTCATTGAAAGCTTCTGTGTGCTGCTTGAAGATTACAGCAGAATGGATGGATGGTCTGGCCTGTTGGCAACAGCAGAAAGCAATTCTTCCTCTTTTATGAGCATAATCCAGACATATATTGCATGTCCTCCATCTGCTTCTGAGACAACACTTGCCCCCAGAATGGTACCCATCTCTCTTTTTTGTGGTACTAATCTCATGTTAAGATGAAGGAATGCACATTACTTCTCAGCATTGTGGCTAAGATCAAGTGAAGCTGAACAAACATTGGAAAATTTTAAAAACTTGATGTTCATTTTTAGGAAAGATAATAAGATCTTTTAATACATCTGGTATCAAGGGTTAGGGTACTCACCCATTCTCTCTGATGGAGTTCTTTGG
>BDUI01002188.1:106312-117331 GCA_002335545.1 Apodemus speciosus | reverse complement strand
AAAAAAAAACTGTGTTCCTTTTAATAAGACTAAGCCAGTCTTGTCCTTACCATGGGACCTGTTCTGTTCCATGGTGAGGAGAGGCCTGCCTGCTCCTCTGCTCTCCGCAGCATCTTCTTTTTTCCTCCTTCCGTCTGCATTCTGCACATTGCTTTCTTAATTTTTTATGTTACCTATAGTTTCTAAGATATTACACTCTGCATTCTCCTCCTGCTCTGAGGTCACAACAGTGCTCTTACTCTCAATGCCATTTCTCTGAAAGCTAGGCCTATACTTCTAATTTCTTCTTGAGTTCAATCATGTCTAAAGGGTATKCTGCCTAAAAACTACATCTCAGCTCAGTTCCCTCTCACAGTTYAGTTCTTCTCAGCTCAGTTCTTCTCACGACAGTACTGACTCTTCTCTTGGTCCTCAGCACTTAAACATCTTCCAGAATACATGATTACATATTACAAAGTTCATCACAAGTTCACACAAAAAATCAAATGATAAATTGAAATAGAAGTTTACAACRGAGAATGTTTACATGCATACCCATTAGGCATAATTATCTAGCTAAACATCTATCACCTGTCTCCACTCCCCAGGTTTACTAAAGGTTTAAAACTATAACTAGATTATAAGTGAAGTTTTGTATAAATTAACCCAGTCAATATTTTATCTTCTGTCCTAGCACCTATAATAAATTGTTAGTTCTGTTTTTATGACCTTTGGTTAATTKTTTTACAACCCCTTGGAATATGCTCTGAGTAGAAGAGAGTCTGGTTACCATCTAAGAGCAAGTAATTGGTGGCACTTGGGAGACTGGCAGAGTTCTTATTACAGTTTTGACTAGAAAAGAGCCTAATAACAGTCGTACTATAAAAGAGCTTAATAATCACAGATTAATAATTAAATCTTAAGTCATCTATTTGCCTACATAGCATCACTATACAACAGTACATCTTTGTGGCTCTGCAGAGATCTGTTCCAAAGGAGTGTGCTATTGCTTATTATTATATATGTTTAATAATAACAGGAAAGCATATTAATAGCAGGAATCTTCCCTAAAAGGAATCCCTTACAGCCTTGCTTAATAAGGGAGCACCTGTTGCAGATTATATAATAATCCGAAGCAGGCTATTTCAGGATGATTAACTGCTAGTTTTTAGCTTGCCCCATTATGGCTCCTGGCAACTGAAGGTCATTCATCATTATAATTCCTATTTCTATTTTTTTAAAGATTTATTTATTTATTATATGTAAGTACACTGTAGCTGTCTTCAGACACTCCAGAAGAGAACATCAGACTTTGTCACGTGTGGTTGTGAGCCACCATGYGGTTGCTGGGATTTGAACTCAGGACCTTCAGAAGAGCAGTCAGTGCTCTTAACCACTGAGCTGTCTCTCTAGCCCCCCTTTTTATTTTTATTTTCTCAATTTTGGCATTTGTATTTACTGAATGCTTAAGTTTATCGAAGATGTTATGCATGTCTAAATCTACTGACATCATCAACTTGTTCATTGTCCCATCGATATAGATTCCTTTTGATTCCTTAATGTATCTTTTCTCAAATATTATTTTATATATTACGTATCTGAATTTGCCAGTCATTTTTTTCGTATTCCAACAAAATGTAAAAAAATTAATGCCCAGGGAGAAGATCATAGSAAATAAATGATCTTATTTTCAGGTAAGTTTGTTAAAGTAGGCTTTTGTAAACTAAGTGTCTATGGAGAGTTTGTAGGGCTTTTCAGTTATATGATACAGCTTAATAATGAACTAGACAGAATAAAAATGATATGATTTCAAGATATAAAGATTGTAGGATGAGCAAATACTAGATAATGGTTAACCAAGAGTATACAACACATAGTTTATAATTCATTTTCAGTTATTTTTAGTGTTGTGTTAAGAGTCTCTTGTTTTCTGCTCATGTCTAAGCATAGTATTGAAACTGTAGGTTTAAGATGTTAATTGATGTCTATTATATCTATTGAAAACAAGATCACTGAATATTCTTGAAGCTGGGGATTACCTATAAAGCAACAGTCATGAGCATTCATATACTTGGAGCCACAAAGCAAAGTATCCAAGGTTTGCCTTGTGGTTGGCTCTTGTGCATTTCTGAATTCCTATGACTCTCCAGTACTTTTCAGTGTAAATTCCCCTATAAAAGACATATAAGCTGAAAACAAAATTACAAAATGCCATAATACAGTAGTCAACCCCCAATTTATAACAGTGTTTCCCTTGAAAGACCCTGNGGTTGCTGGGATTTGAACTCAGGACCTTCAGAAGAGCAGTCAGTGCTCTTAACCACTGAGCTGTCTCTCTAGCCCCCCTTTTTATTTTTATTTTCTCAATTTTGGCATTTGTATTTACTGAATGCTTAAGTTTATCGAAGATGTTATGCATGTCTAAATCTACTGACATCATCAACTTGTTCATTGTCCCATCGATATAGATTCCTTTTGATTCCTTAATGTATCTTTTCTCAAATATTATTTTATATATTACGTATCTGAATTTGCCAGTCATTTTTTTCGTATTCCAACAAAATGTAAAAAAATTAATGCCCAGGGAGAAGATCATAGSAAATAAATGATCTTATTTTCAGGTAAGTTTGTTAAAGTAGGCTTTTGTAAACTAAGTGTCTATGGAGAGTTTGTAGGGCTTTTCAGTTATATGATACAGCTTAATAATGAACTAGACAGAATAAAAATGATATGATTTCAAGATATAAAGATTGTAGGATGAGCAAATACTAGATAATGGTTAACCAAGAGTATACAACACATAGTTTATAATTCATTTTCAGTTATTTTTAGTGTTGTGTTAAGAGTCTCTTGTTTTCTGCTCATGTCTAAGCATAGTATTGAAACTGTAGGTTTAAGATGTTAATTGATGTCTATTATATCTATTGAAAACAAGATCACTGAATATTCTTGAAGCTGGGGATTACCTATAAAGCAACAGTCATGAGCATTCATATACTTGGAGCCACAAAGCAAAGTATCCAAGGTTTGCCTTGTGGTTGGCTCTTGTGCATTTCTGAATTCCTATGACTCTCCAGTACTTTTCAGTGTAAATTCCCCTATAAAAGACATATAAGCTGAAAACAAAATTACAAAATGCCATAATACAGTAGTCAACCCCCAATTTATAACAGTGTTTCCCTTGAAAGACCCTGYTGAGTTTTTTTTCTCACCACTTGATCATTACTGAATTCACTGGTACTCATCTCCCCCATCCACAGCACCAACAGTTCCTCTGAAACTAAGGTGATATCTAAGTGCCTAATGAGAGCTGTTGTGTTATATTCCTATGGGATTTTCCTACTTTTCTGTATTTATAGTGCTTTAGAACTAGATAACATCCTGAAGGTAATTATTCTAACTCTATTAGGACACTTGAATGCTGAGGTCTGAAGAGAGATTAAATAACCAACCTGTCTAAGTTCATTGGATGTTAACTCTTAGAATCAACACATTTTAATTCTTAGTTATATTTAATAGAAGATAGGAATTCTATATTAATTTTTTTGTTTTGCTCTTGTATAAGAAACAATGGAAAACACTATTTTCCAATCTTTTACTTACACTTATAAAGACTGTGTAGGTAATTAACATATAAACTTTATATGTTTTGGTTGTTTTATATTTGAAAGAAAGGTTCATGAAGTAACTCTGTCAGTTACACTTTTAAATGTCATGCCACACAAAGTAAAGTTCAGAGAAATTCTACACATTAACCACAGATAGTAAACTTTGTACATAATGAGCCATTCCTCCATTTCATTTTGAAATTCTACTTTCAGTGASTGTTGGGCTCCTCAACTCCAAGAAGGATGACTACAAGTGATATTATTATATTACAATAAAAAATACTTAACACTGGAAACTAGGCATAAATAAAATTTTGTCTCCCTGAATAGGGAAAATAATCTTTAAAGAAGCCTAGGTTAGTAATCTACACCTWCTCTCTCTSTCATCCAGCAGGAAAATGAAGCCAATGGAAAATGAACTCTGGTAATCCTYTCCAATCTTTACACAGGCATTGGGTTTATGTATTATTACATCATTCATCGCCACAATATAATCTATGCCATGTAAAATATTATGCTTGTTTCATATTCATTATTAATATTCTTGTAATTAGCAATACTAAAATATTGACAGCATCTTTAGCAAGTTGATTCTGCATGTGTAATTAGGATTTATGGTATCCCTAGTGTTATACTTGCACTCTCTTTTAATTCTACTTGATCAAGAGCAATCAGGACAATACTTACTTAGATGAAATAAAATAGATACTTGCAGTTTATAATCTATACATGAAGTATAATTAATATTAAAATATATTCAATGTTTGTAGTTAAAGAAAATTATTGAAGATGTTTTCTTTGTATAATGGTCTCTCTGTGGAGCCTACAGATTTCTCTGTTACAGTCCATATATCATTGTTAGCTGTATTAGTTTTTAAAGCAATTATTTTCTCATGAAAATAAACAAGAAAAATAGTACAATAAACTAATAAGAACTTAACATTTAAAAACTTCTGACATAGGGCAATTGGGCTTGACGGTATGAGTATAAAATTATATGGGACAAAAAATTATTACCCTGACAAATGAAAATGCCTGTTAGAGAACAATGTAAGGAGCAAGTGAATAATGGAACACTCTGTCTTAAATGGGGTGTTTTCATCAAGCTCTTCCCTTAGAGTTTGAGAGAGCTATAGCAAAAAGGAAGCAAAAAGATTGCCAGAGCCAGAGGGGGATGGGTGGCATCAAGGAACAGTCTCTCCAGACAGTAGGACTGATTCATAGATGAACTCACAGAGACTGCRGCAGCATACACAGGCCTGAAAAATGTTAAGCCAGATGGGGTCCCAATGCTGAGAGATGAAATGGGCACACACTTCTCTCCCTAACCAAGAAGCTAATGCAACTGACATCCACTTGCAATGAAAAGAATAGTTTGCCCTAGTGAAGTCTATTGTATATATTAACCATATCTAAGGATAGGCCCCATTTCCCACAGTAGATGACCAACACTAAAGGAACTCAATGCTATTTTTACAAGCTTTTGCTTCATATTGCTTTGTTGGGCTTTTTTTTTTTCTTTTACTGACCTTTTGTATATTGTGGTTTCCAATTTTGTTTTTGTATGTTTTCTGTTAGATTGTTGGGGAGGAAAAGTAATGATCAGAATATATTTTATAGTTATTGGGTTTTTTCTATATAAAGAAGCAAGTAAAAGGGATGTTTTCCATCCCATATGTTAAAAATACTAATATTAAATAGTCACGGAATACTAGACTTGAACTAAGTCAAGTTCTAAACTGGTTTTGGGAATAGGGAACATTCAGAGCTAGTGGGAAAAACATTTTTGTGCATAAACAAATAAGCATATAACTATCAATATTTTTGAAGTTTTATRCCTTTACCTTAGTCTGTAGTGGGTCTTGGTCAGGCATTTCCTGTAAGGTACAAATGTCAAAGTGTTTTGTATTTCAATCAGAGTTCAGGCCCTACTTACTGRTTATCTTTCACTCAGYTTTAATGAACACTTTGGCAAATAACACAAAATTTAAAGTTTTCTTTCCYTTACAGAGTTGATTTTAGAGTGACAAGAAAATAAATGATATACAGAATAATAGCTAAGCTACTTCAGATTTGTATCTTAAGCATTAAATTTCTAAATTTGTAGGAGTAGAGAAGGAAAGGAGAAAGCAAAATGCAATGACTTTGTCTGGTTGGTAGTGGGGTCTCCTCCTCATGTGTAAAAGACTCTTATCCTAGGAGAGTGTGGATCCCATTCAGCAGTATGTAAGTAAATGGATGTTGGTTGAATTTCCTAAGAAGATAAAGCTTGGGAGATTTAACATGTGAGTGGGAAATATCCAGAGGAAGTAGAACCTTTTCCTAGTCAACCCTAGTTCTGTTTAGCAGAATTTTGGGGGACCGTGTTCCTTACAGAGGGTCATGAGTGTCATAAATCAATGGCCAGAGCCCCAAGTCTGAATTGACCAACAGAAATGGAAACACTGAGCCATGAGTTGTCGGTCCACCCTTTAATGTTATAGGCAGAAAAAACATATTTCCTACTTATTCCGAATCCCACAAGAGAATTGAAAGCCAGTTAATCTGTGCTGCCAAATACTCTACATTGCAAAGATTCCAGATCTCTTAAACATTTTATTTGGGATTTTGTCTTAAAAATAGTTTGAAACCAAAGCATTTTAATTACTGAATTCCCAACTAGGTATACAATACCCAGCTTCTTCCTTTTTCCATTTACTGACATCTGTAAACAAGACATTGAAAAGGTGTGTGATTCTTCTGATTATTCTTGRTATGTTCCTTCTTTTCAAGACAGTAGTTATTATTATTTTTTAAAATAATTTWACATCCTATGTTCAATATACATTCTCAAATGTATTTCAAAACACTGATGAAAACTTTCATTTATCATCTTTATAGTAACAAATTATGTAATCATAGTAAAACCAATCAGAGTTCTTGGTAGGAAGGGGCTCATTTATACTAAAGCAGCTTAAAACTTTTCCTTCTACACTTTATTCCCCTACMTTTCCATGCTCCAGGATGCACCAGCAGTGTAATTAGATAGCCCTGTGGTTTTCTAACAATTTGAAAAATAAAATGCAATTGTCTTAGCACTTTTTTCTTTCAAATTTCACACAAATATTGATACATGACACTTACTGTAATAAAAATATTCTGATGGATCAAGGAAATAACACAAATAATAATCATTGAATTAAAGGACTGAGAAATAAAACAACATACTGAAGATCTGGATTTCATATTGCTACATCTTAGAATTCATTAATTAACTAGTTGCTGAATTCTAACAGGTGCTTAGAACTTATAGAACCAAATATAGTGTACCAACYTGTAATAATTACTTTAATTACTATTTACCCTTGCATTCTTTCCAATTTATTCTATAGTTCTTGAAGTATTATCAACAATGCCCAATTCAACTAGGTTAGAGAATATTTTTTCCTTTCTTTCTCACATTGGAAACCAACTGTTTGGCCATGTAGTAGATGATATTCCCCCTCAAGTGTTCAAACATGAATAATAACTAGCTATTAATGAGGACACAAACAGAACAGAATACTTTCTTATCTATATCTATTAATTATGATTCCTTCCTTGGTCAATGTAGTTACAGAGTTTATGCAGAAAAAGAGACAGTGAATTAGGAGGTGAGAAGGAAAGGTGAAACAAAGGCAGAAGAAGGGGGGAAAACAGGGAGGCAGAGGAGGAATGGAAAGTGTTACACTGGTTTCTTTGACAGTGGARGCAAGAAATCATGTATTCTTTAGAAACAGAGTAACAAGGGTAATGCCTCTCAMRATTACATCTCTTCAACKGAATTCAATGTGGAAAATACCATTAATTAAGCTAGTTGAAACCTATTTTAAAATGCTGGATACCAAAATCAATGAGTTAATAATTTTGTGTTTGGTCCCTAAGTTTCTGTTAATTCATTTCAGAAGCTATAGGAATGAATATAAATGGAAAGATATGCTTGAAGTTTCTGCCAACCTTAAGTTTCCATATTGCATATATGTGTGTATAAGTGAGCATGAGTGTGTGCATGTGGGCTACAAATCTCTCTCTACACTGAAATTAACATCTATTTAAAGTCTTAAATGTTATTTTCATATTACTTTTTGTTAAAAAATGTCATCTGTGCACAAGACTCAGAGATTTTTACTAATGCCGGCATAGGAGAGTGGATCGTTACATTTCTCATTATTTTCTTCCTCTATAGGGATAGTTGTTGTATTATACTCATAAGAAATATATTCCRCAAGACAATTATGTTCACAGACACTGTKTGTATTAACTTACATCTCCAATTATATGTGCATGTTATGAAAATAATTCATGTACTTCCAACAAAATAGGTATTTTGCAATACGAAGCTGCTCTTCATCTGAAATAAMTACCTATCATATTTATCACACCCAAAAAGGATGTCCTAAAGAATTTATCAATTACATCAAACCAGATGCTCCACTTCAAATGTAAAGAACTGCCTTAACATCATAAACCTGTCTCTTTTCCTTTATTTAGAAGATCTTAAGCAGTACCACAAACTAATTACTGTTGTTCAAGATACTGTAATCATCCTGTATACAGGATCAGTACATAATAACAAAATAACAGCCAATCTTTTATGTATATAAGGGAAGAATTATTAAAAAAAAGCAAATAAAGATCTATACCATCTTATCCTTTATGTTTTAGTAAATCTGCATTAGTCGATATTAAGTTTAGTTCAATGAGAACTGACTAATTTAATATCTCATTCTTGACTACTAAAATATTAAAACCAAGTTCAATTTTATATAATCCACTGTCTCTATTGAAATACCTTGAATAAAATCTTAGAATCAGAAAATGACTTAATACCTTCAACTTAGAGCTTACATTTGAAACAATTGATAATGATATGTTTAGGTAAGGTAATTATTTTTGTTTTGGGGGATTTTTGATATTTGATGTTTGTCATTTGTTTGMATGTCTTTCATTTGAAGTCAAGGTCTTGTTATGTAGTCCAATTTGGCATTGAATTTATGATCCTCCCACTTCAACCTTGTAGCTATTAAGATTATAACTATTAATCTCTCTTTTGTGCATAAACAAAATGGCTATTGCTCAGTTACTCTGCCCGATAACACATGAAAAGAACAGCAAAACAGCAAAAAACCTACTTTATTTCTTAAACCCCAYTGCATTAAATTTAATGGTTCTCATGCTTGTAGTTAAGATATTTTAATTTCTTAATCCTATTTGGAATCCTAAAGGGAATCAGGAAATCTCTTCATGGAAAAGCCAATTCAAACTCTCTAAAATCTTGATATTTTTAACAGTTTAATTCTGTCATCTTTTTTCCTGCTTAAATTATTTTCATGCATATATGCAGCTGGCATAGGCTATATCAAAATTACAACTATTCAAGGCATTTTTTGTGCAATAATCATTTGTTTAGAAAATGATAGTAGGAAGTAAGAAAGAGTTTTACGTAGCCAAAATAGTTATTGTCACAGCAGTTGGAACTCTGAACTCTGGGGAGTCTCAATTGCCCTCCATTTCTAGGTCAAGAGACAGTGTCAAGAATCAAAGAMACTTYTTGCCAGATCGAAACTTTTAACATTACGTACTCCTAAATGAAYGGTATACTTTCATCTACCTTATGTCTTATTTTGAAGTCTTGTTTAGCTAAACTTGCTAATCATCTATCATCTGTTCTTATGCTCATAATAGAATTATTTACTCTTTATTCATGACCCCTTCTTTTCATGGCAGACACTGAAACCTGTGGCAACATTCCAATATCATAAGATCCAGGAACTCCAGGAACCCAACCTAGAATGAAAGGCTTTGGTTATTATTTTGTCTCAAGCCTATTTTTCTTCTTAGTACAATTATGTGCTTGTAATACATGAAAGCTCACTGTACTCCTTTTCTCACCTGTGCCACCCTTACTATTCTACAAGGAGTCGCACATTCTATTCTTCATTCTAGTTTTGCTATATCTCCCTGGAAAAACAACTTAAACCAGCTCCTTAAACATTCTATCAATAACCCCATCTTCCTAAAAGTATTTAAATCAGATCAGGAATTCTGTAAAATCATAGGTCATCTGAACAATATTATTTTATAAAGGTTTATCTTCATGCTAATACGCAGTAAATTTTCTATAACCCAAGAAGTAAACATACCAGGCTACAGGCAGTGAGAGTCTCCCCTTGCCCAATTTCAACATGCCAGATATATGAAGAGTTTAGCTCTGGAAAACAAGAAAAGGAATATCAGTAGCAGAAAGCAACCCTGGGAACAAGCCTCTGGGGCTGTGCTTCTCCAGGAGTCTCCCACCTGTACTTGTGCAAAATGGTGGCCTGTCTCTAAGGAGCTCACTCACCCACTACAGATCCTCCTGCATGGCATCTGCCAATTGCCATATCTTTGGGTACTAATATAAGAAATCTTTTCTATTTTTAATTGCTAATTACACTTTATGCTAGAGTGCAGTATGCAGGCTATGTTACAATTCTGTGTGTGCTTATGTGTACATATTTACATGTTTGCRTGTTTCTTGATCATAATGAAAATTGGTTCTAAGTAACCTCTCACCGTACTGTCTCATTATTTATTACAGTGCCATCCCTGTTTTGATCTCATTTAATGTTCTAAATCATGCTGATATTTGATAAATTAAATACATTATTATTTGCACATACAATGTAGTTTACGTCAGAAATTGTCTTTGAGGTTATACAGCCTCTGGATTTTTACTAAAGCATCAATATCTTAAAATTAACTGTGAAACAAATTCTTAAGATTGTCTGTTAAGTGAATTTGCAATCATGTAAAAATAATAGAGTGAGCCTATAGAAACGATGTAAATGAGCTTTTAACAGCCTCTTGATGAAAGGAAGAGACATGGAGGTAGCAAGAACTGTGAGGTTCTTTGAGGTATGAAGGTGCACTGCTTAAATAAATATATAACTTTAAATAAAAGAATTATGCTCTATTGTAATGCTAGAAATAAAAACTAGTAAGTATGTGGGGAGCAGTAATTTTGCTATCATTATTACATATTATGCAAAATTATATATGCTGCAATTCTGTATGTCTCTGAGTAGAGTGGGTTTTCATTTTTTCAAGAATCACTACAGAAACATGAGTAATTTCTGCAATGATGCTGCAATCGCTATATACCATTGGGTAATAACGACTTTGTATATATTTTTATCTTATGGAATCATTGTTATGTATGTAATTTTAATAGGCCATAAAAATCCTTTGATTTTATAATGTGGCGATTTTTATCATGAAGTGACTTTTTACTCTCTTAGCCATCTAGTTCACCTATGTTTTCTGGGTATTAATTTTCATAGTAAATTATGATGCTTAACATCGAAATGTCTTTTATTTAACATTAACTACTTATTTGAATCATTTGTCATCTATAAAAATAAGTACAATATTT
>BDUI01002188.1:60332-77835 GCA_002335545.1 Apodemus speciosus | reverse complement strand
AGAGAAGGCTGCACTCTAAAGAACAACGCCCTGGCAAGTCAGAAGGAGGGCCGTCTGAGGTGTGCTAGTCCAGGGCTGCTGTGTGTAGGAGGGGACATGCTAACGGCGGGAGAGGGACCCGCTGAGGAAACGGACCCTCTCCCTTTAGTGGGAAGGTGTGCTCTTCTCTTTCAGTTGTACTCGGTATACCCAGGACAAGCATTATCAAGGTCAGTGGGTCAAGGTCAAAACAAGAAATAACAGACTGAGTTAATTTAAGTGTTAGAAACCCAGGACAGTTTATCACAAAGATACACACTCAGAGTGGGACCATATTCTTACGTCAGCCTTCCACTCAGACTGGCACTGATATTGAGCGCTCTGTCTACGTGCTAGAACAAGGCCGTTCCAGGCGTCCTCTCAGCCAGTACGCCTAGTGTCCTATAGTCTCTAGTTTGTCTCACGCCTGGGCTCACAGATCTGTCAGCTTTGCCGTGCTTCGTGGTACATACTTAAATGTTGAGTTGTGACAGGGTCAGGCTCGTACAGAACAGATGTAATTGTTGGGGTCTCTTTCCCCTTGGCCACCAAATATTTAGCTCTCAACAGAAAACTGTCATGAATGGGTGTAGCGTTTAGTCGAGCGCCGATGTAAAGTAGAAAATGAAATAAAGGCGTGAACAGGCAGTGCAGAGGTGGCTCGCCCTTGCAGAGGGCCTGAGTTCAGTTTCTACCACCTGCGTGGACTGACTTAAGGCAGYCTGGAGCTCAGCTCCATGGGCCCCTGTACATGTGTGCACATACACACATGCCATCCTGCACGCCTGCATGGACTGACTTAAGGCAGCCTGTAGCTCAGCTCGGGGGGGGGGGTGTACACGTGTGCACATACACATACACACATGCCGTCCTGCACACCTCACAGAATTACTTAGTGAGATTTTGATAAACATACTAAATTTTTTATGAAGTTAGTTAAAATGTTATTTATCCCTGATTTCTCTGTATCACCCTTACCCAGTCCTACCTACTGTGCTATTTCAGAGTTATGCTTGAGGTTCTTAAGTACTAGAAATAAAGTCAGTTTTAGTGGATTGAGCTCAAGATTTAATAAAAAGTTCCTTGATAGGTTATGACTTTCTATTTTAAGTATATTTTAATTGGTCTTTTCAAAACTGTAGGTGACCAGCCTCTGGACAAAACGTGTCATGCTAAGGACACAAACCCAGAAGATGGAGTTGTCCTTAGCGAGCACGGTGAGGATGAGATGGACATGGAGAGCGAGAAGGAGGAGGAGAAGCCCAAGGCCGGGGGCGCCTTCTCCAATGCTCTGTCCTCCCTGAAYGTGCTCCGCCCAGGTGAGTGCTGACAAGGATTGCCTAGCTCCTGACCCTCCGTGCTACAACAGAGAGGTGCTTGTMATTAGGACTCCTTTGTGAGGCATGTTGTTTCTGTCTTTGCAAATGTAGAAAATAAAAGAACCAAAAGTTTTTTAGTTTTCCAAAGTTCCTTATTACTTAAAAAATACTTTAAAAACGTTGTGTGTAAGGTGGATCTCTGTCTGGGTATGTTCATGTAAGTGCAGGTTCCTGAGGAGGCGGAAGTGTGTATTGGTTTCCGTGGAGCTGGAGCTACGGGTGGTTGTGAGCCATCTGATGTGGGTGACAGGACCGGACCTGAGTGTCTCTGAAGAGCTACCGCCTCTCCAGCCCTCCTTAATTGAAACRAATGGGCTTCAAGGAACCAGCAGATAGTCCTGAAGGTTTTTCTGTCTCAGGCTGTATCTCCCACAAGCCCTCACTCCGACAAAGACTTTAATTCTTTCTATACCTGCTACAAAAAGCACAACTAATTGCTGTTAGTTTTATCTTCATATTTYCTTATTCCTTTTCCTATAGGAAATAGTTTGCAAATCTATATACTAGCTCATAAGTTTTAAAATTAGAGCTTTAAGTGGCCAAATGTAAATTATGAATAAATACCACTTAGTGTTTATAAACAATTGAAGATGTCTCTGCTGGGCTGGGGAAATGTGACYCGTCCGTCCACAGTTCCTCAGTTGGGTTGCATGTAGAGTTTAGGAAGAGGCACCTGGCGCCAGTGTTAGGTGCCGTGCTGACAAGGCTAGCTCGGATTATTCTGTTCTTCCTGTTTTTAAGAAAATACACTTCATACCTCAGGCACTTGCATTTTTTATAATTCTGATAATTTGTTTCTAGGAGAAATTCCAGATGCAGCTTTTATACATGCTGCAAGAAAAAAGCGTCAACTGGCCCGGGAACTGGGAGACTTCACGCCTCACGACAGTGAGCCTGGGAAAGGCCGCCTGGTCCGAGAGGATGAGAATGATGCCAGCGACGATGAGGATGATGATGAGAAGCGCCGGATCGTCTTTTCTGTGAAGGAAAAGTCACAAAGACAAAAGATTGCTGAGGAGATAGGTAATGTGATGGACTTGACAGTAAGCTCACTGTGTTACATTAAATTATCCCACACTGTAACAGCTACATGTTAACTGTTCTTGCTAGAGTACAAAGATGTTCCACAGCTCATATGTCAACATTTCTTGGGTCTCTTATATTAAGGACTTTCTGTACATAAATTTATGTAACTCTCTGAGTATTCCTAAGCCATACATTTTGTGCTTTCCTTTGTAGAGTTGATGTTAAGCTTAAAAGAAATTAAGAAACCAAAGATTGTAAGTGAAACATTAAATACTGTTTTAGCATTAAAGAAGGGTGCCTTAAAACAGGCAGTCAGGAGAATCAACCAGATCAAAGCAGACGTGTTAGCAAGGCCAGGATTTGGGCTCAGGTCTTGAGAACAGCTCAGGGCCTCCTCCTCCTGCTGCTGCTGCTGCTGTTAGATGTTGATTTCTCTTGTTATGGCCTCAGGTATTGAGGGAAGTGACGATGACGCCTTAGTAACCGGAGAGCAAGATGAAGAGCTCAGCCGCTGGGAGCAGGAGCAGATTAGAAAGGGCATCAACATCCCTCAGGTGAGAAGACAGTCTGCCAGGGAACAAGCAGACGGCTCCTTGTTGTTGAAGTGCAAGCGGACCACAGTGAGCCTTTGCCACAGCCAACTGTCACAGTTGGGACTGGCATGTGGTCTTGGATTCATCAGGGCTGTAGAGGAAGCTGTGTCAGAGTTTGCTTTTTATAGTCAGAATGGTGGACCAGTGTCCAGTTTCTCCACCTAGCCCTTCAGCAGCAGGATCTAGAAGCCCATTGTAGAGGTGCGGTGGAGTGAGAATGTGGGGTGGGCCCAGCACTCGCTCAGCAAGTTTTCTAGGTGGTTCTGTCACATGCTGAAGCTTGAGAATTCCACCTTGGACCAAATGTCTGGTATTTGGTTGTTGATGTTTTAATTTTGAAGACGATCTCCCAGGCATGCAAACAAAGGAGATCGATAAAGAATACCTGTCAGAGTGGTTCCAGTACTGTGTTTAGTAGCAGCATGGAGACAGTTGCATAACGTGAGCATGTTTGTTGGTAGTGCTGGGAGCAGACTGTGGGGGACTTGGGAGTAGCTGAAAGAGTCCTAGCTGTAAACTAAGGCACTTATCCTGATAAATGTTATCTGTGTCATTTCCATTTCTAAACTCTGAAATACTTTTTCTGAAAATCATTAGAAATAAAATCAGTAATTTTACCAGGACCAAAGAATTTATATAACCCTATGTTTATTTGGTTTTGAAGAATATTGCAGTTACTATCCTAATTCCTGTGTGGGAACTGGGTATRATTTTAAATTTATTTATTTATTTAAATGTATTTCTTTTTTAAAGTTAGTTCTCTCTTCATCCATTGTTTTCAGGTTCAAGCAAGTCAGCCCACTGAAGTGAATATGTATTACCAGAACACGTACCAGACAGTGCCTTACGGCGCGTCCTATGGTATACCTTACAGTTACACAGCCTACGGATCCTCAGACGCCAAGTCTCAAAAACCAGATAACACAGTCCCTTTCAAAACTCCCAGTAACGAGATGGCTCCCGTTACTATTGATTTGGTAAAGAAACAGCTTAAAGACAGGTAGGGCAGATCAACTTCTTAAAGACCTGTCTGCTAGCTTTCTGGTCCCTCAGGCAACCCGTAGTCTGGGGTGGCAGATGCAGGATGCCGGCAAAGAAGACTCACTGGCCCACCTTGAAAAGCTAAACAGAAGATGACGCCATGCTTTGCTCTGCTACCTCCTTGGATTACTTCTGTGGAAGCCTCAGAGTTATTAACGCTGCTCCATGGGCTGTGGAAGACAGTGCTGAGCTCGCTCCTCTGGACACTGACAGTGTAGTCAAGAGATGGGGGAGCCCCAAAGCGGGGGTCTTGGTTAGCCCGCCAAAGAGCTCCTGGAAGGCTGTAAACTGTTGCCTTTGTAAATTTATTTTTTTTATTTTATTTTATTTTTTATAAGAAAAGCAGTACAGACAAAAAAAATGCATTCCAAGTATTTTCATGTTCTAGTAATGGAACTAAAATGCATTATAGTATTGCAAGAGTCCTGACAACATTGAATTCTAGGTGTAAATGTGTTATATTTATCCTTTTGTGTTCTTAAGGTTGGACTCCATGAAAGAATTGCACAAAACTAATCGACAGCAGCATGAAAAACATCTGCAGAGCCGAGTGGACTCCACCAGGGCTATTGAGAGATTAGAAGGGTCTTCTGGGGGTATTGGTGAACGGTATAAATTTTTGCAAGAAATGCGAGGGTATGTCCAAGACTTGCTTGAGTGTTTCAGTGAAAAGGTAAGAATGCAAAAATAATAATCTCTTTGAATAAGGCAAAAATAGGGAGCCCTAGATGGCCTTTCGTAGAGCATCTTGTAAMGAGTGCACTCAGCGCTAGAAGTGCTGAGCCAGGTTTCCTTTTCTTTACATCAGTAGTTGAAGGCAACACAGTGCTTCATACAAAGAGCCTGTCTCAGAGCACCCGTTTCCAGACTCTGGCAAGTCCTGTCTCAGTATCAACGTTAGTTTCCGGCCCACCCTGAGTCGAGAGAGTAAGGGGTTTACCTGATCGTGTTTTGTTCACGTTCAGATCAGATCTCATTTTTATACTATTTTTTTCAGTAATTGTAAGCATTTATAAATAGTGCAATACATGACAGGTTTTTGCTAGCTAGCTAGTTCTGCTTTTTATGGTGGTATTTCTGTTTTCATCTAAGCCAATGCTTCATTCATTTTAGAATCCATTCATTATCATGTTCTTATTCATTGAACATTTCTCATTTCTGAACTCACTGCTTTAGTATGACAATTGACAAAGTCTTTCAAATATGTTTAAAAATTAGTTGTATATGCTGACTTCTCAAGTATCCTCCTGTTTGTCTAAGATAACACTCCATACATGTCATGCACAGACACGTCAGTAGTAATTTAAATTTAAAGGTGGGAGAAAGCGGCTCGATGGCCGAGCAGGTAGAGGTGCTGGCTGTGGAAGCACCGTGGGAATGGATGGAGAGTGGACCCTCCTCCGCCTAGGTGTCCTCTCACCTCCGCACGCAGGCTGTGGTGGGAGCACCCTGCACATCATGCTTGCATACACATGGTCATAAATAGATCTATAGGAAGAATCGACCTCTAGCCTGATGGGCTGGTTTATAAGGATTGGTGCACTTCACCTTAGCTTTAAAAAATAATAACATTATGGCTCTTAAATACTTTTTCTCAGAATCTTGGATAGGAAGGCACATTTTTCTTTATCATTAACTAGGTTTGTTTGTTTGTTTTTTGGTAGAATCTGTATAAAGTGTGGTTGACTGTTTGCTTCAGTACAGTAAAGCTAAGGGTTGTTAACAAGAGTACAATTAGACTTGTCTCTCCAATGGGTCTGAGTTGTGTTGTGTGTGGTCAGACCTGGGGTGCTCAGATCATCGTTGCCTCTCTAGTACTAAGCGTGGTTTGAGATACTGTCCAGTGTCCCGATACACCTGCAGCTGTGATAGTCCTTGTGGCAGGTTGGTTGCTTGGGGCCAGGAAGGAAGCATGAGTTTAGCAGTTTGAGCAAGACTGGAACTAGGACCTACATGGCAGAGCCGTCCGGATAAGGCCCTTCCTGAGACAGTGCTGTGTCGGGGGGAGCGCTCCGTCGGGCCTGCTTCTCTTGTGTCTTGGCTTTGCTTTAGAAATGTAAGCATTCAGAATTGCAAATATAGTGCTAAAATAAAGTTAGATTATGCCATCCCTGGATAAGAAGAAGTAGGACACAGTGTCTGTTGCTCACTCAGTAGTGTGCTTCCTCTTCTGCACACCGTGGTCCTGGAGAAGTCTGCTTCAGGGCGTCTAGCTGGCTGTAGTCACCTGATACTTTTGTAGCAGATCTGAACCTGACATACTGAATATATTTTCAGTAGAAGAAGCAGACAGTCCTGTATTTCAGAGCTGTGTGTGTACTTCATTCTTACATCTTCACATGCATGTAATCAGTTGTGTGTGCTTCTGATGAAAATGCCATGTGCTGTCATCCTTATATTTGAAGTTAAAATTTTTAAGATAGGGATAATTGGATAGGTATGAATGTTACGTTTAGTTATGCTGAAATGTTCTTTCAGAGTAAGTTAAACATTCCTTTTTTCTCCTCTWTGTGAAGTTAGAGTGATTTTTTAAACTTAAATTGTCTCTTGGTCATTTTAACGTCCACACCTTAGTTTCCCCTCAAGTCATCTTGAGTTTTTCATTTTATATTTGCTCCTGAATAAATTAATACTGATGCTTTGTAGTTTGGAGAGGCTAAAGAAACTGCCATGGCAGACTCTTTAGACAAGTCAGTGTTGTGAACTTTGAAGGCTAAAATTGAATTTTAAGCTCTAGTTCCCAGAGTTGTCTTCTGAACTTTAAAAATAGACACACCAGGTTCCTAAATCAGATAATCTTTTACAACACCAGCACTTAGGAGGCTTGAGCACGGTAGGGAATGTGTTATCTACAACTAAAAAGATACAACTTCACTGCCTTTGGATTTACTCTTGCAGGATTTTTAAAAGGAGGTTACCGGGATGTGTGTTAGCAGCCTAAACCACAGTGCTAACAGCAGTAATTGGGAGATAGACACTTCAGATTAGATTGTGACTTTGGACTACAGAATAATCATGGCTGATTTGGAACAGGTTTTCCCATGCATGGCATATTAAAGAACAGAGTGCCTCTAGCCGTCTGACCTTTCTGCTCCTTTGGCAATGGAATCCTGCAAGAATGTAAAGCCACCTTCTTACAGGCATCTGTGTGTCCCACCTGGCTTTTTTATTTCCCAGTTACAGTCTGTCCATTTCAGGAAGCTGCTGTAACACTTGGTGCCAGTTTTCTCAAACTCCAGTTAGTGTTTTCTCCCATTTACTAAGCACCAGGAAACAAGACTTCCTGGTTTTCTTGGGCATGTGTAGTAGTCCTTTGTGTTTTTCATAGATATTCATAAAGATATTCTGGCTTTTGAAAATGTAGATGCCATGTTCAGTGGTCTTCGTGTTCTTTTTGTACTAAGTAAGCTAGATAGGTGGATTAAGGTAGAAGATTTGTCCACTTTAGAAAGCTGGTAATTGCCGGGTGGTGGTGGTGGTGGTGGTGCATGCCTTTAATCCCAGCACTTGGGAGGCAGAGGCAGGCGGATTTCTGAGTTCGAGGCTAGCCTGGTCTACAGAGTGAGTTCTAGGAYAGCCAGGGCTACACAGAGAAACCCTGTCTCGAAAAACAAAAAACAAAAAACAAAAACAAAACAAAAACAGAAAGCTGGTAATTTATTTGAAGATTTTATTATAAAATAAAGAAAAACTCATACATTTTCTTGGAAGAGAGACATTACAGAGTTTGATTTCAGACTGATTAGCAATAGCTAAAAATTTTATTTCCCTTTTTAGTTTAATTGTAAAACGTGCAATAATGTTGCAGAACAGTGTAACATTATTGTAGGGTACTTTATATGAGTGAGGAAGAGGYAGGAAGCCAGCTAGGGCTCATAGTGAGTTTTATACGAGGGGAAACTACATAGACTTCATCTTCAAAACAGAAAGAGAAACAAACCTACAAAATTGGCACATGGATCATGTTGCTGGAAAATTAAAATATAAGCCTATAAGTCCTCCCATTTTCTCTGAGGATAGGCACTAAGAGCCTGGCATCTCTCCCTGCTCTTCTTCTGAACACAGTGCTCCGTAAACGTAAGGCAGCTTTGCTCCGATAGCCAGGCCTGGACGTTTAGCTTTGTACATGGGTTCAAGAAGTGTTGCCTCCTTCCTTACAGAGCCTTGCTGTCCTGCCCTTGTTGGGGACTCCTGCTTGTTTTGTCCATAGAGAGTACCTTTTCAGAAAACCGGACATAGCATGGCACCCTCAGATGAGTGCGCGGCCGAGGAGTTTGGCGTTACGGAGTGTGTTGTATTTTCGCAGGTGCCACTGATTAATGAACTTGAATCAGCAATACATCAGCTGTACAAACAGCGCGCTTCCCGCCTTGTCCAAAGACGACAAGATGATATTAAAGATGAATCTTCGGAGTTTTCAAGCCATTCAAGTCAGTCCATCTTGAAGGTTTTTATTTTTCATTAAACAACCTTGTTTACTTAGTGCAGCCTAATTGAAAATTACAGACCTTTTTCTTTTAAAATTCTTTCTTGTTCATAAGTTAGGTAGATCTAAAAATTGTAACGCATGTACTTGGGTTATGTTTAAGAAAGTATGACCTAACCAAGGAGCCCAATAATGTACTAATATTCTGTCTCTCAGTCTGCTCTTGCCTGGATGTGCTTCTTAGTCTTTAGAGCATACGAACACATGGTCAGCACTGATCCCGAAGCCATGGTCTCTCTGGCCCTAACCGACAGGCCGACCCCACCCCATTCGCACTCTCTTCCTGACACTGATACAATACTGCTTTGATCCCAGCCAGAGATACTGAGTTTAGGGATGTGGATGCTCCTGGGAAAGGAGCAGGGAGGAGGTTGTGTTGTGTGACTCATGAGAGCGGCAGAACCCAGCAGTTGTTGCCACCCCTTAGTAAAGCGAATGCTTTTGTATTTCCTCTTAAATGTGCTTTTTTTTTCTAGTTTGCTGTATATTACATATTGTATATATACAGTTCTTGAAATTTTGTGAAAATTGTAGAAATTGAATTATATAGTTACTTATGACATGAATTATGAAAAAAAATCCCACCAAAATTAATTAGAAGCCTTTTCAATTCCTGTAGTTGAGATTATTTAGCCAGATGCCTTAGAAACCCTTTTAATTCCATTTCCCTCATTGCATTTCATATTCTTGGGTGGTCTGGTGGGAATTTTCTTAGTGCGGGTTCCTCTCCGTTTCTTTTGTCCTTTCTTGGTTCCTGTGTTGGCAATCTCCGTATGTATCAGACTCCGAATGTATCTGAAGTGCTCATTTAAAATGCAGATCTTCCGGTCCCACACCTGGAGATTCTTCCTAGGTCCTTCCTATCCCGAAATCTGCATGTTAAACAACTGCTCCAAATGATTGCTAAAGGGGCCTGGTGCTGTTCTTAGAACAGAGCACAGCCTGTCTTCCCAGTCAGCTGTTGGATCCGTGGGAAGCACCCTCCTGCTTGTCTGATGGGGTGTGAGAGGCACAGAGAGGCCGTGCTGTGGCACTCAGATCTGACCCCGCAGGTCCAGCTAGCTGTACGCCATCCGAATGGCTCTGACCTGGCTTTGCTGTAAAGGGTTAAGTTACATCCTTGACCTTGGCCACCTAAATGACTAATGCATCCCTCCCAGATCACTTTTGATCCAGAGAGGCAGATTTCGGGGGCAGAATACAGGTAACCAGTGTACATCTATAGGAAGGAACTTCCTTTTAAGTTTAGTGGTGTGAGTTCTGAGCACATTCTCTGTCCTCACTCTTTATAACTTATTCTTCATAGTATGAGGCTGTGTACTTACCTGGGATTTGAAGTAATAGTTATATGATGCATGCTAACTAGACTGGAAAATGGAAAGTATTGAAAGAAAAGTTAAAAAAAACCAAACCACTATTTTTGAGGAGGGGATATAGTTGACAAAAGATTTAAAGAAGATTACATGAGACATGAAGGAATCAATTCAATGCTCCTTTTTAAAAGACCAGTGCCAAGGTATCTGTTGAGAGTGTGAGCTCTTATCTGCATTTATTTTGTATAGTTTTAATGGGAATAAAGGAAACTGTTTTGATTTTTTTTTTATTTCTTATTTAATGTATTTAATGTGTAAGCACCAGCATCTTAATGTCAGCTATTTAAGGAAAAAATAAAGAATCGTGAGCTGTAGCGCAGTTTGGAGATATGCAGAGCAGAATTTAAGGCTTTGTTGTTGTTGTTGTTGTTGTTGTTGTTGNTTTTTTTTCTAGTTTGCTGTATATTACATATTGTATATATACAGTTCTTGAAATTTTGTGAAAATTGTAGAAATTGAATTATATAGTTACTTATGACATGAATTATGAAAAAAAATCCCACCAAAATTAATTAGAAGCCTTTTCAATTCCTGTAGTTGAGATTATTTAGCCAGATGCCTTAGAAACCCTTTTAATTCCATTTCCCTCATTGCATTTCATATTCTTGGGTGGTCTGGTGGGAATTTTCTTAGTGCGGGTTCCTCTCCGTTTCTTTTGTCCTTTCTTGGTTCCTGTGTTGGCAATCTCCGTATGTATCAGACTCCGAATGTATCTGAAGTGCTCATTTAAAATGCAGATCTTCCGGTCCCACACCTGGAGATTCTTCCTAGGTCCTTCCTATCCCGAAATCTGCATGTTAAACAACTGCTCCAAATGATTGCTAAAGGGGCCTGGTGCTGTTCTTAGAACAGAGCACAGCCTGTCTTCCCAGTCAGCTGTTGGATCCGTGGGAAGCACCCTCCTGCTTGTCTGATGGGGTGTGAGAGGCACAGAGAGGCCGTGCTGTGGCACTCAGATCTGACCCCG
This sequence comes from Apodemus speciosus, assembly GCA_002335545.1. Taxonomy (NCBI): domain Eukaryota; kingdom Metazoa; phylum Chordata; class Mammalia; order Rodentia; family Muridae; genus Apodemus; species Apodemus speciosus. Next base: position 66,952 of record BDUI01002188.1, on the reverse strand, counting down.
CAGGTCCAGCTAGCTGTACGCCATCCGAATGGCTCTGACCTGGCTTTGCTGTAAAGGGTTAAGTTACATCCTTGACCTTGGCCACCTAAATGACTAATGCATCCCTCCCAGATCACTTTTGATCCAGAGAGGCAGATTTCGGGGGCAGAATACAGGTAACCAGTGTACATCTATAGGAAGGAACTTCCTTTTAAGTTTAGTGGTGTGAGTTCTGAGCACATTCTCTGTCCTCACTCTTTATAACTTATTCTTCATAGTATGAGGCTGTGTACTTACCTGGGATTTGAAGTAATAGTTATATGATGCATGCTAACTAGACTGGAAAATGGAAAGTATTGAAAGAAAAGTTAAAAAAAACCAAACCACTATTTTTGAGGAGGGGATATAGTTGACAAAAGATTTAAAGAAGATTACATGAGACATGAAGGAATCAATTCAATGCTCCTTTTTAAAAGACCAGTGCCAAGGTATCTGTTGAGAGTGTGAGCTCTTATCTGCATTTATTTTGTATAGTTTTAATGGGAATAAAGGAAACTGTTTTGATTTTTTTTTTATTTCTTATTTAATGTATTTAATGTGTAAGCACCAGCATCTTAATGTCAGCTATTTAAGGAAAAAATAAAGAATCGTGAGCTGTAGCGCAGTTTGGAGATATGCAGAGCAGAATTTAAGGCTTTGTTGTTGTTGTTGTTGTTGTTGTTGTTGTTGTTGTTGTTGCTCATTTCAGTAGCAGAAGTCTACATGAAAAACTCTGCATGAGCTTTAAGCGATCCCATTCGTGGTGTGCATGCATGCCGCCCACCCATTCAGTGGTTTTTGTTTTGCTTTTCAATAATAATTATTTTCAAGAATATCTTAAGTAGAAGTGAGGGACTTGAGAAGATAGTTTTCCTTTCACCCTATACTCTAAGCAAGTTTGTAGAGCTTCTGACATCTGGGGTCTCTTAAACAGTTGTCATTGTATMAGTGATATAATGGAAACGCCTCTTAGTACTCACATATACTCAGGGAGATTCCATATTTGCTTTTCTTTCTAAGAAGTTTTGTTGCTGTTTTTTAAATTATGTGGATTTGAGTGTGTCTGTGTGTGGGTATGTGCAGTGAGTGCAGGTGCCCTTGAAGGTCAGAGACATAGAACYCCATAGCTGGAGGAAACAGGCTATCGTGAGTACCCCAGGGTTGGTACTGGGACCCACACTTTGGTCTTCTGTAAGAGTAGCATGCACTTTAACTTCTCGGCCATCCCTCCTGCCCCAATCTTAGGTCTTTACGTGAACAAGCACTTACTAATCACCAGAAAGACCAATACTAGTGATGGGCCAAGGAGACCGAGCAAACAGCAGGACTCCAGAGCTAGTTTATAGCTTCAGGGAGATAGTTTCTGAGGTCTTTCCTCCCACCCCCTTTAGATGTGGTACTGCGGACTAAATCTAGGGCTTCCCACATGCAGGCAAGCACTGCCAGCTGACCTGTATCCTTAGCCTAGGTGAGGCCCAGGGCGGGGTGCTGAGAAGGAAATAACTACTTCTTTGAAAGTAAAACTATGATGCTGGAATACAAATTTAAGCAGGGGGGGTTGGAAACGGAAGGTAGAACATGAGCACGGAGTCCTCGGAAGGAGAGCGAGGCAGCTATAAATTAGAGGATTAAAAGGYGGCCAGGGGTGTGTGTGGTGTGAAGGGTTTTCCTGCTCTGCAAACCTGAGAGGTTTCCCTATGTAGAGTGTCCCCAGTGCTGCCTACCCTAAGAGTAGTGTTAGACGAACTTGAAACTTCATAGGCTGGGAGAGTGCAGTCATTAAAGCCTTGACCTCAGCTGCGAGGTTTTTCCACGTTTCTCTGCTGTCTTGCACCATTCAGCCTCCTTCATGAAAATGCTGTTTTTCCTTTGCATGGGGAATGTAGATTTTCCACTTGTTCTTTGATTGCAATAGGATGAACTAGTTCTGTTGTTTAGACAGACGGTAAACCAAGCAGTAGTTGTGTGCTCTTAGAGAAATCGTTGTTTTAATTCTTCTGCTTCTTCTCATGGAAACTCAATAATTCCAAGATTTGTCCTATACTAGAACCTGTCTAGTTTACCAGTCATTGCAGAATCTTGCTGTTGGGATTAGCAGGCGGTCTGTCTATTAATGCTTGTTCTGTGCAGATTCTTTCCTCATGGTAGTTGAAGGAAGACTGTTAATTCTAACTATTTGTTGTTTTACAGATAAAGCTTTGATGGCACCAAATCTTGATTCCTTTGGACGTGATCGGGCACTTTATCAAGAACATGCAAAACGTCGGATTGCAGAGCGGGAAGCCAGGAGGTGATTCTGAAAATACTTGCTGTGTCTTACTTGGGAAGCTGGAATCCCTCGTCTAAATTCTCAAATCAATCTTTGTTATCTAGGACTCGCCGTAGGCAAGCCAGAGAGCAAACGGGTCAGATGGCAGATCACCTTGAAGGTCTTTCCAGTGATGATGAAGAGACATCTACAGATATCACTAATTTCAATCTGGAAAAAGGTTAGGCTTTTATTTGGAAATGAGACTCATCAAATTGTTCTCCACGAGGGTGTGCTTTTTAAAAAATTACATTTTTTATTAAATTTTTTAAAATAGCCATTTATTTGTTTGTGGATGTGTCTGCGCTCCATCATGGGCTTGTGGAGGCCAGGGCAGCTTCCGAGTTGGCTCTCCTTCACCCACCGTGGAGCCTCTAGGGCTTGAGGGCAGGCTGCTGGCTCACAGCAAGAGCTCTTGCTCCTGTGCTCTTTAATCATAAAATGGTCAGAATTTTTATGTCTTCTGCAATAAGTGAGGTGCTGTTTGTGTGTGTGTGTATATATATATATTTTAACTGACTTACAGTTCTCAAAAATAAGAATTAACACTTTGGAGATTTGATTGATACTTGTATAGTGATTTTAGTCTTCAGAACTGGAATGTTAAAGGATCAGCCTGTGGTGCACTCTACTGAAGCTGTAGTAAGCTAGCTCTCAGCCTGGAGTGAGCCTCCTGGAGAGTAGTGTATTTCAACCAAGAGTAGCAGTTGGTACAAGTCTATGCCAGGCATTTCCAGAATGCTCCCTAAGTAAGTTCTCTTCATCCCATTGGCTCATTTGGAATTATATTGAGAATAGACWATTAGAGAACCTTATTCAGCTATGACTTTCCCCATTCCCCACTCCAACCCATAGAGGTGCTAGGAATTAAATTTAAGTTCCACTGTGCTACAGTCTCAGCCTTTTAACAGTGCATTTGAAGACACTTTGTCTAAATTACCCAGCCTGGCCTTGAACTTGTGATCGTCCTGTCTCAGCTTTCCTGGRTTCCCAGGCCCAGTTTCTCTGACTTCTGGTGTTTTGAAACAGGGTCTCATAGCCCAGGCTAGCTTCAGCTCATTTGGTGCCCAAGCCAACTTTGAACTTGTTACCTTCTCAAGGATGTTGTTGAACTCCTGGTCTTCTTGCTCCGCTTCCTAAATACTGGGGCCTCAGCAGTGCTCCACCATGCTTGGCTTCCAGCTTCTTTATAGTGAACAGGGACATGGACATTTGAAAGAATGATGATGGCCAGCATTGGTCCATTGTCCAGATTGATGATGCTGATATTTTCCTGCTTTTGTCTTCATGTGTGCATGTGTTTCACTCTAGACATCATGACACTGCACCCATAAAGACTTGGGTTCCGTTCTCCTCTTTGCATGTGGGTTCTGAGGCTTGCCCTCGGGCGGTTAGGTGTGGGAGCAAGCACCATTCTCTGCGGAGCCATTTCATCAGTGAAAATAGTAAACTGCTGTGTCTTGTGAACATGGTAGGGTTCTGCTGCTCTAAACTTTGTTTGTAAATTTTTTCTAGATCGAATTTTGAAAGAGTCTAGCAAAGTTTTTGAAGATGTCCTTGAGAGTTTCTATTCAATTGACTGCATTAAAGCACAGTTTGAAGCATGGCGTTCAAAATACTACATGTCCTATAAGGACGCTTACATTGGGCTTTGTTTGCCAAAACTGTTCAACCCTCTAATCAGACTTCAGCTCCTCACCTGGACTCCTCTTGAGGTGGGTGGTTCTTACCACTGTTCAAAAGCAAGGTCGCCTAGCATTTAGGTACTTTATGCCTTGAAAGCTGGAAAGGGAGATATAGCATAGTTATAATCAATTCAGATAAACTATCTGAGACTAGTCTGTTTTAAATAAGTTTGTTTTTTTTTTTTAAAGTCACTCCTCCAAAAGGTATAAATGTTTGAGTAACATGTGTAATATGTTTTAGGCAAAGTGCCGTGACTTTGAGAATATGYTGTGGTTTGAATCTCTGCTATTTTATGGTTGTGAAGAACGAGAACAAGAGAAGGATGATGTTGATGTTGCTCTGCTGCCCACCATTGTGGAGAAGGTCATTCTTCCCAAGCTGACAGGTAGCTGTGGGGTGCTCAGCACTGGGTTTCTTACATGTGCTTAGTGGTCTTAGACCGGTGGCCATTTTATTGCAGACATTATATAACCAGTGTTAGGTATTGGTCCAAGGATGTTAGGAGAGAAAACGATTAGCTTGAGGCTTGAAGGCCACTTTGCAGGGACCTACACTTGCAAGCAATAGTTGATCAATAGGTTGGTTTCAGAGATTTCAAGGTTGCTTGATGCCAAACCGAATAGATATTTTGGAGCACAAAATATAAAGCACAAAATAAATACTGGTATTTATAACCAAAGAACTATCTATCTGACATAAGTAAGCTGTGGAGATGGCTCAGTGTTTAAGAGCACTGGCTGCTCTTCCTGAGGACCTGAGTTCAATTCCCAGCAACCACATGGTGGCTCACAACCATCTGTAATGAGATCTGGTGCCTTCTTCTGGCCTGCAGGTATACATGCAGACAGAATGCTGTATACATAATAAATAAATCAATCTTTTAAAAAAAAAGTAAGCTGCCATTTTCCCACATTTTAAAGTTTTGTCTTTTGTTTCTTAATAGTGATAGCTGAGAACATGTGGGATCCCTTTTCTACAACACAGACGTCCAGGATGGTTGGAATCACACTGAAATTAATAAATGGCTATCCTTCAGTAGTCAATGCAGAGAATAAAAACACACAGGTACTTTAGTTCCCATGCCTGGCAAGGGTTTTTTKTTTKKTTKKTTKKTTTTTKKTTTTKTTTKKTTTTTTTTGTTTTTGTTTTTGTTTTTTTTCCTTCTTCTTTTGGAAATGAACCAGAGTTTAAGAGAATGAATGGTTATTCTGAATCAAGCAGGCTGCTCATTGTCCTAGTTAGGTGATCTGGGCTGTAAACACCTCAAGTTGTTAGTTTTCAGTTGAACAAATTTCTATGGAAGAAAGAAGCCATTGGTTTACTCAGCACAGCCCATTTCCTGTTCTACCAATCAAACATTCCAGTAAAAACTACTTTGGGGGAGAATAGAAAGTAAAACTACTACATTAACTCATAATTGATAATTGGGACTTAACTAGTGTATGTAAAAATAACCAGATACTCTTATAGTTAACCCCCAGTGTAAAATTACTGCTTTCATTGAGCTGATTGAGAAAGTCTTTTATCATTGTCGGATTTCAGCTAACCTTATTTTGAAATAAAGTATGTTGATTTTAAATATAGTAGATTTTGAATTTTAAAATTGGTAAATGACTGTATTGATTATTAATTGTTGATAGATTATCTGGTAGAATTAAAGATTTTTAACAAATTCAAATTAATTCTTTTAACTCTGTAGGTATACCTTAAAGCACTTTTACTGAGGATGAGGAGAACTTTAGATGATGATGTATTCATGCCCCTATATCCCAAAAAGTAAGTAAGCCATACAAGCGTTAGGTGTAACATTCTATACTTGCTTTCAGAGTCTAAATTCGAAAAATAAAGGTGGCTCAACATATAAACTGTGCCTGTATAGTTTAAAATTACCCAGAGAGATGGAGGACTTGTTTTGAACAGAATACAGTAAATGATGTTCTTTGTTCTTTCTTAGTATCTCAGAATTGAGTTTGTTGTTTGGTTCCTTGGGTATATTTGATTCCGCAGGGTTTCAGATTCGCTCTCCCCCCCTTCCCCCTTTTTGCATCTCCTTCCTTCCTTCTCTCTGACTTCTCCTCTGCTTTTCTYCCTCTCCCRTTTTCTCTCTCTCTCCTTCTTTCCCTGTCCGTCCCTCTCTCCCTCTCTCTATTCCCACCCGTGTGTTGCTGCGGAGATGAACGCATGCTCCGCCAGCACCCCTCCCAGAGCCTCCCCCAGCTGCACACTGCTGAGTTCTTTTCCTGATGATCCTCTTCACTTGTGGACATTCTTGTTGATAAGAATGAAGCAAGCGGCACTTCCTTATAAAATATTTGATTATGCTTTATTTCTCTTTTAGTGTCTTAGAAAATAAAAATTCTGGGCCTTACTTATTTTTTCAACGACAGTTTTGGTCTTCTGTCAAGGTATGTAATCATAGATTATCTAAAAATATGTAATTTTTTTGAACTTACTGTACTATGAGACAATTTTTGTTTTTTTATTAACTCTCAGCTTATATCTCTGAGACATATACACACCTTCATCTAACAACCAAATATTATTTCAAACATTTATTTCAGTTTGGTATTTTCACAGAACAGTTTGAAAGTAAGGTCCATGCAGTCTC
>BDUI01002187.1:127820-162100 GCA_002335545.1 Apodemus speciosus | reverse complement strand
TAAAGGAAAATAATTAAAATAAAAACTACTTATCCAATTAGAAGTTAAAAATGTTACAGTTTAAGGAAACCACTCACAGCATGAATTTGTATTGGTAACATATAGACGGGCTTAAATAAAAATATTGATAGAGAGGTCAATACCATATTAGGTTTAATTGCCAAGGAAAAAATCTGAAGGCACACTTAAATCCACCAGCATTTTATTTGAAAATCAAAAACTCTTTTAGACTAATTTCTTCTTTCTTATATTGAATGCATTCCAATTCATATAAATATATTTTAACAGTTCACTAAACATGAATCACTTGGGTGAATTTGTTTAGACATTTGATGACTGGAGACTTAGAAGAGCTCTGATCCAGATTCCAATCTGAGTTTCACTAATTACTAACCATGTGAATTAAAACATATTTGTAAACTTCTGTGAATCATATCTTCCTCATCTGTAAAGTAATATTATGAAGAAAATGATATTAATTGATAAACTCTATGTTAAAGCACATTGTTATACAGTAAATGCTTAAGTATATTTTTTCTTATACATGTAAGTATGTTTATTTTCATTGAAAATACAGATGATAGAACCTCTAAAATCTGTTTCAGTGTTGAGAGAATTAAGCATTATATTGAAATTTCTTTGGAAACTATACATTACCTCACATGGTAGGCTAATATCTCTATGTGTAATAATTCTTTGACAAGAAGAGTTTTTCACAGTTCGAGTTTTACCACATACATCGCCACAGACTTGATCCACAGGTAATGTCATTTTTCATTTCTTTAATCATTGAGATGAGATGAATAGACCACACTAAAAATATGATGCAAACTGGGTTCAACTTTATAATTACTGCTGTATATATTTCATCAACCGTTGTATTTAATAGATTAAGCCCTATCTATATAAATACATTGCATTTTTCATTTGACTACTTATTTAATTGGGCTTCAGAACCTTTTGCTTCACCATAGTAATCATGAAAGTTTCTATGGTAATGAGAAAACCTCGGAGGGTGGGAAATGGAGGTTACTTGGATTCCAGATCTTGAAGACTGACTGATCGATTTTTCTTAATGATTTGTTTCTTTTCCTCAGAGAAAAAGAAGTTGTTCCACCCCTGCCATCCCAAACCCTTCTCAAGTAGTCAAATAGATAGCTTGTTGGAGGAGGCTTGACACTTTTACAGACTGACTATAATTCAGTGTGGAGAAAAGTTGCTGATGAAACACAAAACTAAAACATTAACAAAGAGACCAATCTTAATTCTTTTCTGAACTATTGTGTCTGTCCATGTTACTGACATAAATGTTTATTTAAAAGACTTGGATAAACATAAGACTCCACAATTATCTATTTATAAATAAAGTCATTCTTTTATGTTTTAATTAGCCCAGGTCTTCCAACTATAGTTTTTAAGTGTAACAAATTGACATGTGTTTTTATCTAAGGGAAGAATTCATTATCAAAACACTATTGTGGAGAGCCAGAAAACTGAAAAGAGCAACTAAGAAAAGCAATGGATAATAGAAGGATTCAGTTCTGGTAACAGTCTCAACAGCTGTATAATAATTTATGAACCAAAGTTGCAAACATTTTTGGAGGCAGTAGACCATCTTACATAATGTTAAATCAGAAAAATTGAGGTGAGGGACAGTGTGTTGATTATGAATTATCTTTATTATATTCAAGCTTTCAGAATTTTTCCTGGTTGCCAATTTCCATGTGAGACAATGACTAGGTTGGTATGTTCCTGGGCCACCTGTTATCTTCAGTTTAAATACTCATTGCCTCTGACCAAAAAAAAAAAAAGAAAAAAGAAAAAAAAGAAAAGAAAAGAAAAGAAAAGAAAAAGAAAAAGAAAAAAGAAAAAAAGAAAAGAAACACAGGTGTTCCTGGACTTCATATGGAGTTACTTCACAAAAAACACTATTGCCAACAAAAAGACGAGTAAAATGAATTTCATACATCTAAACTGTATAGAAACACACTGTACTGTAAAGTATAATTTTTATGAACTCAAAATGTCACTGAAATCATTTTGTCTCAAGCCAAAGGGAAAGTACTTCCCCTGTAGGCTTATCGGAGAGACTGTTGATCTTGGTGTGCACAGAATGGCTCTGACTGATCCAAAATGATAGCTTTAGCATGAGTGGCTGTGATTGTTCTAAACACAAGGTTAAATATCAATTGTTGCTACTAATGGGAAAGGCTATGAGTGATCCAAAGACCCATATAAACAGGCTATATTGACTCAGTAAGGTAGCAAAGAGAAATGACTATCATCTCCTCTACCTTGACCCCAATGTTACAGCATTTAGGCCAAATGATGTCTTTCAAGTGAGTTTTTAAGTTTTAAATATTATAAATATATATTTATTTAAATTATATTTTTATATTTTGGGGTATTTATGGGTTTGTACATGTAAATATAGTTCAATAACTGCAGATAGTGGGAGGAAAGTCAGATCTCCTCAAATTGGAGTTACAGGCAGCCACATAATAAAAGTGCTGGAATATAAAACTCCAGTCTTCTGCAAGAGTGGTATGCGATCTTAACTGCTGAACCATCTATTTTAACCTGTCAAGTCATCTTGCATACTTTCAGTAAAGTGAGCTGAGCCAGTAACAAAGAACAAGCATAGTTAAACATGAAGCTGAGAACACTCAGTGTCAATAGCCTGGGAGTGTTGTAGAGTGATGCAGTCAAGGCATCCATCTTTCTGACAGTTGTAAATGAAGCAGCTAAATAATCAAAACCAGACCAGGGCAAGAAAATAAAGCAGCAGAAGACATCAAAGGAAGGCACAGAGTGGAGACTGAAGAGCAATAAAAGGTTGAAGGAACCAAAAAGTAAAAATTCAAAGGCCCCAGTTGACCCAACAAACTCCAAAGAGCTCTTAATTCTTTAGGACCAAGATTCCCAGATCCCACCTGAGAACTACAACACTAAGGCATTACAAATTTCTATATCTATATCAGAGGTGCAACACTGGCTGCTGCCAAGTACTGAGCAATCCTCAAATATAGGCTGGACTGCATGCTACGTGTCCACTAAAAACTAAAGCCTTTGGAGCTGTAGGACAGAAGTGCAGACAGCAAATCCCCACTATTGCTGATACCAAGGTATGTGTGCAGACAGGAGCCTGGCACAGTTGTACTCTGAGAGGCTCTACTAGCACCTGACTGAGTCAGATACAGATACCCACAACCAACCACTGGACTGATCCTGGAGACTCCAATGGAGGAGTTAGGGGAAGATCTGAAGGAGTTAAAGGGGACTGAAACACCATAGAATAAACAACAGTATTAACAAACCAGACCCTTGAGAGCCCTTAAAGACTAAGCCACTAATCATAGAGCATACATGGCCACTGCAACATAAGTATCAGAGGAATGTCTTGTCTGGCCTCAGTGAGAGACAATGAGCTTGGTCCTGTGGAGACTTGATGTCACAGAGAAGAGGGATGCTAGAGGGTTGAGGTGGGAGTGGATGGGTGCGGGAGTACCCTCTTAACAGGCAAATGGGAGGGGAGGGGGAGGGGCTAGTAGATAGGGAACCAGGAAGGGAGACAACATATGAAATGTAAATAAATGGAATGATTAATGAAAGAGAAAGAAGGAAAAGTAGAGAGACTGAATATTAAAACTATAGGCATAGAATAATGGGGAGCAGTGCTTCTTGCTGCTCCCACCTGCCTTATGACTATATTTGTCACTATTAACAACAAAGAGAAATGACATGCCCTTAGTAAACATCTTGATTCCATAACAATGAAGGTTTAGAAGGAAGCATCCATGTTTAAAAATGATGTCTAATTGAGTGGCAGACAAATTGACAAATCAAAGGTTTGACAGAATGTGTCAGATAAGATATTGGGGCTGGAGAGATGGCTCAGCAGTTAAGAGTACTGACTGCTTCTCCAGAGGTCCTGAGTTCAAATCTCAGCAACCACATGGTGGCTCACAACCACCAGTAATGAGATCTGACATCTTCGTCTGGAGTGTCTGAAGACAGCTACAATGTACTCACATATAATAAATAAATAAATTAAAAAATATGCTCTACTCTCATGAGAACAGATAGAAAAGAGAGATGAGGAGAGGAAAAGGAAGGGAAAGAAAAGAAAGGGGAGAGAGAGGAGGAGGGAGAGGGAGAGGGAGAGGGAGAGGGAGAGGCAGAGGGAGAGGCAGAGGGAGAGAGAGATTTACTGGGACAATTTTACAGAGACAGGTTCCATGGGGAATACCTAAGGAGCCAGTAAATGAGGAGCCCAAATAATAGAACAGATTTCCAGAATTAGTTTGWGGCCAAGCAGAGCAATTCAATCAGAAGCTGAGAGAAGCCAGCTTGAATCAGTTAGATTCGAGAGGATTTGGGGCCAGAACAACTAAGTTGGATGAGTTGAAATAGCCAGAATGAACTAGAAAGGGTAAATTTATTCAGAAGTAAACCTCCAAGACAACAATTAACACCTGGCAAATAAAAGTTACTTTGATGACAAAATTCTTTGTCATCCTCAATACATTATGAGTATAACTTATATTAAGACAAAACAGTCTTAGAATGTGTGTTATAAGAATAATAATTAATATGAACAGTTAATATAAATTGCAATTAATATGCACAGACTTTATGAAAGTATGGAAAAGACTTACATACTATGCAGCTTGCTATTTTGGCCTTTTCTTCGGGAATCTACAAGATGTGTTGAAATCGGCTAAAATGAGTCACATATAAATGAATCATTTTCATACCATACCAACTAAAATAAATGGTACAAAATGTATTCTGAGTTTATTCTAATTTTGATAAGATAAAGGTAAAAAATTCAGGTAAATGCATAATTATTGAGTGATGGCATAATTTTTCCTTAGCATACTGAAAGAAGAGATGTCTTAGAGTTAAATAATCTTTTTGTAGGATATCAACATGAAGAAAAACTAATGCTCTATTCTGAAAGATGAAAATTATGAAAATAATAATTCCTTTGTATTAAATTACTTCCAATAGATAGTTTCATTGTATTTTCATTGTTATTATTGGATCTTTCTGTCTACTTGCCAAAACTCAACAGGAAATATTTTTCTTGCAGTAGATGGTCCTCAACACTAAGGGTCACAGCTGGATAATCTGCAGGAAATAAGAATCTTTCAAGCACACAACCTTAAAAGGGATGTCTTTATAGATCCTCCCCAGTTTAAAGCTTAAGGGTCTATTGGGAAGAGAAGGCATAAATATTTTCAGAGCCAGGGGATATAGATAATTCCATGTAAAAAGAATTTTTAAGAAACAAAAAAGCAGATACATATAACCCTATAGTAATTGTAACAGGATGCATAAGATGTGCATAAGTACAATCAAGATAAAAATCCCACAATGGAGAACTGGAGATGGGTTTAATTCCCTGCCCCTATACAAAAAGTCATCGGTAATGGATCATTGCTGGGAGTGGGAGAGTAATTTATTTTCACTAGAGCAACACTTGGTATATATATCACACTCCAAATGAAGACACATGAGCATGAGTAATTATTCAACATGAATAGGACTCAATAATTTTTATTGGTTATTTTATTTATTTACATTTCCTTAGTTATCCCCTTTCTCAGGTAACCTCCCTATCCCCTACCCCATCCCCTGCTTCTATGAGGGTACTCCCCCACCCACCTATCCCTTCCACCTCAGTGTTCTGGCATTCTTCTAGATTGGGATATTAAGTCTCCACAGGACCAAGGGTCTCTCCTCCCATTGGTGCCACATAAACAGTTGGAGCCATGGATACCTGCATGTGTACTCTATGGTTGGTGTTTTAGTCCCTGGGAGCTCGGGGGATCTGGTTCATTTATAATGTGGTTCTTCCTATAGTGCTGCAAACCCCTTCACCTTTTTAGCACTTCCTATAACTCCTCCACTGTGCTTCCTATACTCAGTCTGATGGTTCGCTGTGAGCATCTACATCTGTATAAGTCAGGCTCTGGCAGAGCCTCTCTGAGGACAGCCATACCAGGATCCTATCAGCAAGCACTTCCTGGCATCAGCAATAGTATCTGGGTTTGTTGTCTGTAGAAGGAATGGACCCCTAGGTAGTGCAGTGTCTGAATGGCCTTTCCTTCAATCTCTGTTCCACTCTTTGTCCCTGCATTTATGAGATGTGTGGTGGTCCCATCCCTCAAACAGGGTCATGCCTAACCTCTGGATTGAACTATATTTGTTCTTTCTCTCCTTTGTTGGGTATTTCAGCTAATTCCATCCCCCATTGGGTCTGGGAGCCTCTTACTTTTCTGGCATCTGGGACTTTCTAGTGGCTATCTCTAACTCAGCAAATGGATGAAACTAGAAAATATCATCCTGGGTGAGATAACCCAGCCATAAAAGAATACACATGGTATGTACTCATTGGTAAGTGGCTATTAGGCAAAAAGCTTGGAATACCAATGATAAAACTCATGGAACATATGGAGCTCAGGAATAGGGAAGACCAAAGTGTGGATGATTCAGTCCTACATAGAAGAGAGAAAAAAATCACAATGATCATGGGAGGTAGAGGGAGGAACCTGGGAGGAAAGGGAGGGGAAAGAAAAAAGAGGGACATGATCAGGAGTAGGAGGAGAGTGGAGAGAAGTACACAGGGTCAGAAAAATTGAATGGTGGTGTGTAGAATTGGGGGTTGAGGAACCAATATTTTTAAGACAGGACAAAAATTACATGGTTAGGGAGCTACTAGATGAACATGGAGGATTTGAAGGGCTAGAATGACCATGATCAAAAACAATGTTTGACCCTTCCACCTGGTCCTTTCTGCTGGGCCAGACTCCTAGCTGGTCTGCTTTCATAAAGACACCATATCCGGACCCATCCTAGAGGATCCACTGCACTCAGAGCAGTCAGGTAACTGATACCACAGCCTATGGCATCCCAGGAGAACTGTTGCACACAGGGTAACTGAGCAACTGATCTCCAGCTTGCCTGCCCCCCTCTGAATACACCACAGCTTGAAGGTATCCCAGGAGCTCCTCTGTATACAGACTAACTAATCAACAGACACCACAGTCCGAAGACCTCCTGGAGGCTCTGTAGCAAGTAAGCCAGCTGACCCAACAGACTGAAAGACTCCCTGGAGTTCTGCTGCACACAGAGAAACAGAAACCACAGTTCACAGGACTCCTGGAGAACAGTTTCACACAGAACAGGAGCTTGACTGTTCCTCTGAAGGCCCATCAGTTTGAAGGCCACCTAGGATATCTACTGAAGCCAAGGCAACAGATCAGCAGCTTCTCTGCCCCTTTAAAGAGCCCCCAGTTGGAAGGAGCCACAGGTGGTCTGCTACATGCAGGGCTGCAGGCTTACTGAAAAATCTGAAGCAGCCCAGGGGCAAAAGAGTCATACTCCAGACAGAGACATCCAGACCAGTAAACACCAGGGATAAACAGATGGCAAGAGGCAAGAGCAAGACCATCAGCAACGGAAGCCAATATATGTGGGCATCATCAGCACCCAATTCTCCTACCACAGCAAGCACTGAATACACCAACACACCTGAAAATCAGGAAGCTGACCTAAAATTCTATCTCATGAAGAAAATAGAGTCTTTTAAGGAGTATATAAATAAGTCAATGATATAAATAGAGGAAAACAGAGGTAAAGAGATAGAAGTCCTTAAAGAAGAAACTAATAAATCCCTTAAAGAAATACAGGAAAACACAATAAAAAAAGGGGAGGGAATTGAATAAAGCAGTCCAAGACCTAAAAGTGGAGGAAGAAACAATGAAGAACACACAAATGGAGGCAAACCTGGAAATGGAAAACCTAGGAAAGAGTTCAGGAATTACAGATGTAAGTATCACCAACAGAATACAAGCAATACAAGAATCTCAGGCATAGAAGATACCATAGAAGAGATTAACACAACTGTCAAAGAAAATTTAAAAATGTAAAAAGTTCCTAACCCAAAGCATCCAGGAAATTCCAGGCACAATGAAAAGACCAAAAATAAGAATAATTTGAGTAGAGGAGAATGAAGATTCCCAGCTCAAAGGACCTGAAAATGTCTTCAACAAAATCATAGAAGAAAACTTTCCTAACCTAAAGAAAGAGATGGTCATAAAGATACAAGAAGCCTATAGAAAAGCAAATAAATGGGACCAGAAAAGAAAATCCTTTTTTCGAATAATAATCAAAACACTAAAGTCACAGAACAAATAAAGAATATTAAAAACTGCAAGGGAAAATGGTCAAGTAACATACAATGGTAGACCTATCAGAATTACACCAGACTTCTCAACAGAGAGTATGAAAGCCAGAAGAGCCTGGTCAGAGGTCATGCAGACTCTTAGAGAACACAAATGCCAGCCCAGGCTACTATTTCCAGGAAAACTCTCAATCATCATAGATGGAGAAACCAAGATACTGTATGATAAAACCAAATTCAAACAGTATCTCTCTCCCCATCCGGCCCTACAGAGGATCCTAGAAAGAAAACTGCAACACAAGGATGGTACCTGCACTAAAGAAAGGACACGATATTAAACATTTCACAACAAAGCCAAAAGGAGAGAAACACAAGCACAAAAAAAGCCACCTTAAAAAAAACAAATAAATGGGGAAGCAACAGTCATCTGCCTATAATATCTCTCAATATTATTGGACTCAACTCACCTGTAAAAATACATAAGCTAACAAACTGGATACAGAAAGAAGTTCCAGCATTTTGCTGGGAAAAAAACACCTCAATAACAAATATAGACACTGTCTCAGAGTAAAAGGATGAAAATAAGGTCTTCCAAGCAACTGGTCCAAGGAAACAAGGAGGCGTTGCCATCCTAATATCCAATAAAATAGACTTTCAACCAAAATTTATCAAGCATGATGAGGAAGGACACTTCATATTCATCAAAAGGAAAACCTACGGAGATGAGCTCTCAATTCTGAGCATGTATGTCCCAAATGGAAGAACACCCACATTCATAAAAGAAACATTACTGAAGCTAGAAGCATACATTGAACCCTACACAATGATAGTGGCAGACTTCACTAACCAACTCTCAGAGGTCATTGAAAGAGAAAATAAACAAATACAGAGTGAAACTAATAGAGGTTAAAGATACCAGGTATCTACAGGATATTTCACCCTAAAACAAAAGAATACACTTTCTTCTCAGCACCTTATGGTACCTTCTCCAAAAGCAACCACATAATTGGTCACAAAACAACCCTCAACCAATGTAAGAAGATTGAAATTATCCCATGCATCCTATCAGATCACCATGGCCTAAAGCTGGTCTTCAATAACAACAAAAACAACAACATACATGTGGAAACTGAAAAACTCTCTACTCGGATGATAACTTGGTCCAGAAGAAATAAATAAAGAAGTTAAAGACTTCTTAGAATTTAATTGAAATGTTGACACATCATAACCAAGCATGTGACACAATGAAAGCAGTGCTGAGAGGAAAATTCATAGCACTAAATGCTCTGGTAACGAAACTGAAGAGATATTATAATAACAACTTAACAACACACCTGAGAGCTCTAGAACAAAAGGAATCAAACTCACCAATGAGGAGTAGATGGCAGGAAATAGCAAACTCAGGGCTATAAACAACAAAATAGAAACAAAGAGAACAATACAAAGAATCAACAAACCAAAAGCTGGTTCTTTGAGAGAACAAAATCAGAAATCAAAAGGGAGAAATGGCAACAGAAATTGAGGAAATTAAAAATGTCATCAGATTCTATGATAAAAGCCTATACTCAACAAAACTAGAAAGAAAAACTAGATTAAATGGATGGTGTTTTAGACAGATACCACATATCAAAGTTAATTCAAGAACATGTAAACTATCTAAATAGACCCTTATCGCTAAAGTAAATAAAAGAAGTCATTACAAACATTCCAACCAAAAATGTCCAGGGCAAAATGCATTTAGTACAGAATTCTGACAGACCTTCAAAGAAGACCCGATACGAGTATTCCTCAAACTCTTCCATAAAATAGAAACAGAAGGAATACTACTTAACTCATTCTATGAAGCCACAATTACTCTGATACTTAAACCACACAAGGATCCAAAGAAAAAAGAGAACTTTAGACCAATCTTGCTTATGAATATTGATACAAAAATACTCAATAAAATTCTTGCAAACTGAATCCAAGAAGAAATCAAAACCATCATTCATCATGACCAGAAAAGTTTCATCCCAGCGATGCAAGGTAGGTTCAATATAGGAAAATCCATTAATGTAATCCACTATATAAACAAACTGAAAGAAAAAAATCACATGATCACCTCCTTAGATTCAGAAAAAGCATTTGAAAAAATACAACATCCTTTCATATTAAAAGTATTGGAAAGATCAGGAATTCAAGACCCTTACCTAAACATAATAAAAGTAATTTACAGCAAACCAACAGACAATATCAAATTAAATGGAAACATACTTGAAGCAATCCCACTAAAATCAGGAACAAGACAAGGATTCCCACTCTCCCCATATATATTCAATATAGTACTCGAAATGCTAGATAGAACAATAAGAAAACAAAAAGACATCAAGGGGATACAAATTGGGAAAGAAGAAATAAGGGTATTGCTATTTGCCAATGATAACTTAGTACACATAAACGACCTCAAAATTTCTACCAGAGAACTTCTCCAGCTAATAACTTCAGCAAAATGGCAGGATATAAAATTAACTCAAATTAATCAGTAGCATTCTTTATACAAATGATAAACAGGCTGAGAAAGATATTAGAGAAACAACTCCCTTCACAATAGCCACAGATAAAATAAAATATCTTGGGGTAACGCTAACCAAACAAGCAAAAGATCTGTATCACAATAACTTCAAATCTCTCAAGAACAAAATCGAGGAAAATCTTAGAAAATGGAGAGATCTCCCATGCTTTTGGATTGGCAGGATCAATATAGTAAAAATGGCCATACTACCAAAGGCTATCTACAGATTCAATATAATCTCCATCATAATCTCTACACAATTGTTCAAAGACATGGTAAGAGTAATTCTCAAATTCATCTGGAAAGGGAAAAAGTTTCAGAATAGCGAAAAAATTCTTCACAATAAAAGAATGGCTGAGGGAATCACTATCCCTGACCTCAAGCTCTATTACAGAGCAATAGTGATCAAAACTGCATGTATTGGTACAGAGACAGACATGTTGATCAATGGACTAGAATTGAAGATCCAAAAATAAAACTACAGACTTATGGACACTTGTTCTTTGACAAAAATACCTAAAGTATACATTGGAAAAAAGAAAGCATCTTCAATAAATGGTGCTGGTCTAGCTAGATGGCTGTATGTAGAAAAGTTAAAATAGACCCACAATTGTCACCTTGCATGAAGCTCAAGTCCAAGTGGATAAAGACCTCAACATAAATCCAGATACACTGAATCTAATAGAAGAGAAAGTGGGCAAGAGCCTTGAACTCATTGGCACAGGGGGAAATTTCCTAAACAGAACTCCAATGGCTCATGCTGTAAGTTAAAGAATTGATAAATGGGACCTCAAGAAACTGTAAAGCTTCTGTAATCCAAAGGACTGTCGATAAGACAAATCTGCAACCTACAGATTGCGAAAGATCTTTACTAACCCCATATCAGATAGAGGGTTATTATCCAACATATATAAAGAACTTAAGAAGTTATCCACAAAAAAAAAAAAAAATTCAAAAATCAGGGTATAGAACTAAATTGAGAATTCACAAAAGAGGAATCTCAAATGGCTGAGAAGCACCTAAAGAAATGTTAAAAGTTCTCAGAGTGATCAGAGAAATGCAAATCAAAACGACCCTGAGATCCCACTTTATACCAATCAGAATGGCTAAGATCAAAACATCAGGTAAAAACACAGGTTAGCAAGGATGTGGGTAAAGAGGAACACTCCTTCATTGCTGGTGGGATTGCAAACTGTTACACCCACTCTGGAAATCAATCTGGAGATTCCTCAGAAAATTGGAAATAGATCTACCTGAAGACCCATCTGTACCATTCTTGGGAATATATCCAAATGTTTCCCCACCATGTCACAGGGGCACATGTTCCACTGCATTCATAGTGGCCTATTTATGACAGCCAGAAGATGGAAAAAACCCTGATGTCCCAAAACAGAAGACTGGATACAGAAAATGTGGTTCGTTTACACAATGGAATACTACTCAGCTATTAAGAACAAGGACATATTGAGGTTTTCAGGCAAATGAATGGAATTAGAAAATATCCTGAGTGAGGTAACTTAGAACCAAAGGGACATGCATGGAATGTACTCACAAATAAGTGGATATTAACAAAAGAAAAAAATGTAAAAAAGAAATGTACATAATACCCAACATACAGTCCACAGGAAGAAGGGAAGGACCTGGGAGGGAAAGTGCAGGGGGTGGTGTGGGGGAGTTGGGAACCTAGTCTGGTATTCAGTGAGAAAAAATTGACTAAAACACTGAGGGCCAGCAGAAAAAATGGAACCAGGCAACCTCAGGAGGGAGGAGGTTGGGAGGACCCTCTAGAATGTCCCAGAGATCTGGGAGGTAAAAGACTCTCAGGACTCAAAGGGGGGACCTTAGATGAAATGCCTGACAGTAGGGAGAAGGAACATTAGAATATACCTCAAGCAGAAAGACAGGGCATCAAGTGAGGGAGGGTGTTGCCATCCCACAGTCAAAATTCTGACTCATATTTGTTCCTGTCTGAAAGAATTACAGGAATGGAAATGGAGAGGAGCCTGAGGGAAAGGAGGTCCAGGGACAGGCCCAAAGTGGGATCCAGCTCTAGGGGAGGCTCCAAGGTCTGACACTATTAATGAGGCTGTGGAGTGCTCACAAAAAAGGACCTAGAATGACCTTACTCAGGAAGACCCAAGTACCTGAAAGAATCAGTTGCAGATATTTGCACCCAAGCAATGGACAGAAGCTGCTGACCCCTCTAGCTGAATTAGGGAAAGGCTGGAAGAAGCTGAAGAGGAGGGCAACCCTGTAGGAGGTCTAGCAGTCTCAATTAACCTGGACCCCCCAAGATCTCTCAAACACTGGGCCACTAATCATATAGAATAGACCAGCTGATTTGAGTTCCCCAACACATATACAGCAGAGGACTGCTGGGTCTGTGTTCAGTCAGAAAAGATGCATCTAACCCTCGAGAGAATGGAGGCCCCAGGGAGTTTAGAGGTCTAGTTGGGTCAGGTGTCCAGTGTGGGAACATTCTTGTGGAGACAGGGAGTGGGGATCAGGTATGGGATGTGGAAGAGTTGAAGGGTGGACTGGGTGGGGGGAATAAAATCTGGAGTGTAAAAAAATAAATAAAAGACAAAAAAAACAATGTATTAGTTTTTCAAGAATTAATGAAAATATTCAAATTTTAATTGAAAATCAATTTTTATAGAATGTTTTCTTATTACAGGTTCATCTCACCCATCGCCTTCCAGATCATCTTCACCTCCTCACTCATCCAAGTCTCTCTCTCTCTCTCTCTCTCCCTCTCTCTCTGTGTCTCTCTCTCTTTCTCTCTTCCTTCTCTTCCTCTTCTTTTTTCTCTTTAGAAAAAAGCAGGCAAATAAAACAAAACAAAAACAAATACAAAAAGCCAGGTGGTGGTGGCACACACCTTTAATCCCAGCACTTGGGATGCAGAGGCAGGCTTATTTCTGAGTTTGAGGCCAGCCTGGTCTACAGAGTGAGTTCCAGAACAGCCAGGGCTACACAGAGAAACCCTGTTTCAAAAAAAAAAACAAAACAACAACAAAAAAGAAAGCAAAAAGCAGACAAAAATAAACAAATAAAAACAAGTAGACTTTAAAAAATAAATAAAAGGTACAAGAAACACCCACATACTTCAAAAACACAAAATCAGGAACCACAATAAACAAGCAAATGATCAACAAAATAAAATAAATGTCTAGACACGTCATTATGAAACAAAATAAACCTTCAGGAAAAATAGCCCTGAGTTAGTTTTATATTGGCCATCTACTGCTATGAATGGGTCCTGACCTTTAATCTGGATTGTATAGCCAGTGAGACTCCATTGGATAAAACTAACTTTTCTTTTGCAAGGGGTTGTCTATTGAAGATAGCTTCTAGGTTACAGATGGGATCTTATTTCCACTTCCCCTCATAGCTCTTGGATACTCTCTTGCTAAGACCTACGCACACCCTGTGCATGCAGACACTGTCTTTTTGAGATTGTGCTATGTCACTCCTGTTTTGTCTTGTAGGCTTTGTTTCCTGGTGTCCTCCATCCGAGGCCATTCTTACAATCTTTCTATCTACTCTTTGCCAAAGTTCCCTGATCCCTGAGGAAGAAATTTTGTAGAGCTATCCCATTTAGGACTTAGTATCCCTAGATCTCTTACTCTATGTGCATTGTCAAATTGTCATCTCTGTATTTAATCCCATCTACTATAGGAGGAAGCTGCTCTGATGATGGCTGAAAATGACACTACTTTATGCATGTAGAAGRGTGTCATTAGGACACATTTTATTCCTTTGTTTCTTTAGCAGAAGAGTAGTATTTGTTTTTTCCTTAGGTGTGTGGCCTATCAAGTCTCAGGTTCTTGGCTACCAGAGCAGTTTTGGGCTTGGATTACATCTCTTGGCCTGGGTCTGAAATTTAATCAGATAGTGGTTGGTTAGTCACACAAGGTTATTGTCACCATTCTACTACTATATTAGGTAGGCAGTTCACCATAGAAGATCTCCTCTGCTGATGTTCAGTAGAACCTTCCAGTAGCCTCTAGGGGGAAGAGCATCATATTGATTTTCTATCTTCAATGAGATGTAAGTGTCGTCTTCGGCAATATGACCATACCATCAGTTTGTAGAACTAATCAATACCCTTAGCAATAGCATTTGTGGTTTCTGGGTTCCCATGGCACCGCTTTTGGCTAACAACTCAAAAGGAATATTTTAAAATTTTACTGACAGTAGAAAATACTAATTAATGAACTATAGCAATATCCAGGTTATTTATATTTAAAAAACTGAAAATGTTGCCTTCTTATGTAAGAAATGAAAGATKAATTACTTTTTCAGTAGAATTCATTCAACCATAATAGACTTGTGTTTCTGTCTTTTCTCTGCAGCTAGACTTATTCATTTATGGATGTTACATTTTGATTCTTCACACTGTTTGCTTTGTTATTTTTAACAGTTCAGATTATTTTGAATGAGAGCCATGTGTTCAGACTCAAGTGCTTTCTAGGGAGTATCAGATAATATGATATGTGCCATATGCAGTTGTTGAACTGCAAGAAATGAATGCTGTATCAAGTTATTGCAAGATTTTCTAAATACTCAAAATAAAAAATTCAACATCCTTCTGAATGGAATGAAATTTTATCATTTGCTGTAATTAGGCAGATGACACTACCTTTTTATAACAATGGCAAATAATAACATGAATTATTTTACTAAATATTTAAATGATTGGATCTTTGTGGTGTCAAAAGATTCACCTCCTTTAACAAACTTGTGGATTTATCATTGTTGAAAAGGGGGTTAAAAGAAATTTTTCTCAAGGCTCTCTGACCATTCAGTTGAAAAAGTACTGTTTCTATGTGTTTACTGTACATCATGTTGCATAATTATTTAGTTTCCATAATAAAAGTAATCATTCTGATTTATCTGCTTCTCCAATCTGTGTTTCCAAGAAACATTCACTGAATTGGAGGAAACAGCAGGGGAAAGAAGTTTTAATTATGCAAATATGAAATTCATCAAAGGGAGTGCATTCCAAGGTAGATTTGATAAAAGCTCAGGCTGCTTTTCAATATTTACTGCTTGATACCAAATTAAATTTCAGCTAATATTTAGTAAGAGGATTACAACATTTAAACAAATAACAACTTTACATAGCAAAACCTAATTAGATTTGTTTAGCCTTGTGCTTGGGATCACTTGCAAGAAAGGGGTTTGGAACTGCCATTACAAAGTGCTCAGTATTCATCATATCATATAGTTTGTTATTTGCTAAGAGAGGCCACATTTTAAGTTCTCCTGCCTTTTAAATCCAAATACAGATGTGATATATCAACTTGTACCATTTTTTTTATGAAATAGGTGAATTCACACATTTCAACTTTTCTTATACAAACATTACAGTAAATAATTAATTTCAAGATTACTGAGACTATAATATAATTTGAATATAAATTCACCTGACAACATGTGGGAATAAGCTACTGTAATAGCTGAAAAATTGTAATAAAGAGAAAACTTATCTTATGGTATTTAAAGCCTAAAAGAGAAGTTATTAATAAAAATACCATTGTATGTCATCAGCATTTTAATGTGAACATTAATATAATAATAAATAACATCCATATATCTATCAAATATATAAACATTAATAAGAGTAACTCACCATTGATTAGTTTTGGGAAAGTATCCAAAATTATGTTATACACCCAATTTATATAAATATTATTCAGAAGCAGTAACTAAAATTTAAAATCCCATGTTCCTAGATCACTAAAAATATTGGGAAGAGATATTCTAAGATTATAATCAAATTTATAAAATAAAAGTCCTGTGGTAAATTTTGGACTGAGATTCAGTAGAGGGATTTTACAAGTTAATGGATGACTTCAGTGAAACCATGTTTTCAGACATGAGAGTGTTTTTGCACATGAACTCACAGTGGCTGTGAATTATATACTCAATACTTACACAAAAGCATATGAGACAAAATCTCAGCATAGATGAGAAAATAAGTCAGGGAGTCCTGCCCCTAGCTAAGGGACTATTGGCAACTGATAGCTGCTAAGACATCGCAGTTTTGTTTTTTGTTTTGTTTTGTTTTGTTTCATTTTCCAGGAATGTAGCCACTGAGGGACTACCTATGCTTCAGTAGATGGTCCTATAAACTCTACATATAGAGGGAACAACAGTTGAACTCAGAGGGTTTCCATTTTCTGTGTACAGGATGTGCACATTTTAACATCAGGATCATCAGCCAGGTGGACTGGCTCCTCTCACCTGATCCAGTGATGTGACATCTCTCAGGACAGCATCTGGAGGTCGACTTGGTCCAGCTACAGCTGCCTGAAATCAAAGGGCACTGTGTGTCAACTTAAATATGTGTGATTCTCTTGCAAAACTGACATCCAATAAACAGCCATGTGTCAGTAAAAAGAAAAAATAGAGTGCACATAAAGTTTGAAGCAAATAACTCTGGGTTCCTATTAAGGAAATCAGATAATTTGAAAATTATTATAATTAAAATTATAAATTATTTAAATTATTATATAATTTATTTGCATTAATATAAATTATATAAATTATCATAATTTATTTTGGTAAACATAAAGATTAACTAAAAATAAAAAAATTATGTAAAATGCTTCTGCCTTGTTCAAACACTTCTCTTATAAATATGCACCCATCTCTTTTCTTTTATGTATATATATATATATGTATATATATACATGTATATATATACATATATATATATACATATATATATGACATGGGCAGTTTTGTTTTGTTTTGTTTTGTTTTAAACAAATTTTGTTCATATATATATGAAATCAGCAAAGACCTAGAACTTTAGAAGAAAAGCCAAGGAGTAAAAGAGACATATGAACACTTTGAAGAAAGGTATTGATATATTAAATACTGAAAATGCACATTCGTGTTTTCTAATTCTCATTTATTAGCATTTTCCTTTGATTAATCCTTCATTTCATAATATGGAGTTCTACTTGACAAATTGTGAACTATATGTAAATGTTTAAATAAAATACAGTGTTCAATATCATTTTTTACTTATTCATTTTACATCCCACTCCCTGTCCCACTCCCATCTCCCCATTCCACAATCCTTCCTCCCACCCTCCTGTTCTCCTCTGACAAAGTAAAAGAAGACCCCATGCATATCCGCCCATCATGGTGCATCAACTCTCTGCAGGGCTAGACATATCCTCTCCTACTGAGGCCAGACAAGGCAGTCGGGCTAGAACATATCCATGGACAGAAAATAGCTTTAGGGATAATCCCTGCYACATTTTTTTCAGAACCCACTTGAAGACCAAACTACACATTTGCTATATATGTGCCAGGAGGCCTATGTTCAGCCCATGCATACTCTTTCTTTGGTAGTTCAGATTCTGAGAGCCCAAGGGTCCAGGTTTGTTGACTCTGTTGATCTTCCTGTAAAGTTCATATCCCCTTTGAGACCTGTAATTCTTCCCCCTACTCTTTCTTTTTTTTAAGATTTGTTTATTTATTTTATATGAGTACACCGTTGCTGTCTTCAGACATACCAGAAGAGGGCATCTAATGCCCATGACAGATAATTGCAAGCCACCATGTGATTGTTGGGAATTGAACTCAGGACCTCTGGAAGAGCAGTCAGTTCTCTTAACCGCTGAGCCATCTCTCCAACCCGCCCCGGGCTACTCTTTCATAAGAATCCCCAAGCTCTATCCACTGTTTGGCTGTGGATGAATGCATCTTTCTCAGTCAGCTGCTGGGTGGAGCCTCTCAAGAGGACAAGATGCTCATGTCTACAAGAATAACAGAGTATCATTAATAGTGTCAAGGATGGTGTTTGCCCATGGGATGGGTCTCGAGTTGGGCCAGTTACTGGCTGACTATTGCCTCAGTCTCTGCTCATTCCCCTCTCCCTGCATTTCTTGTAGACAGAATAAAATTTGAGTCAAAAGTTTTGTGGGTAGGTTGGTGTTCCTATTGCTCCACTGGGTTTCCTGCCTGGATCCAAGAGGTACCCTATTCAGGTTCCACATCCTGAATCTGTGAGTCAGAAAACTAAGTTTACCCCCATTGATTCTTAGGTGCCTCCATTATCTCATATCCCTGTCACATTTTGTAGATGTGCCCTACTTCTCCATCCTTGTGAGCTGTAGATTTCCATTCATTTTCATGGCCATCTGGCCATCGGTTCTCACACCTGATCCTGAACCCCTATTCCCTTCTCTATCCCCTCTACCACCCTCCATCTGCCCCTTTATGACTATTTTATTCCCCCTTTTAAGTGAGATTCAAGCACCCTCACTTGAGCCTTCCTTCTTGTTTAGCTTCTTTGGGTCTGTGGAGTGTAGCATAGTTATCCTGTATTTTATGGCTAATTCTACTTACACATTTGTATATACTATGCATGCCCTTTTGTGTCTGGGTTACCTCACTCAGGATGGTATTCTTAAATTCCATCCATTTGTACCCCAAGCTGTCCTGAGCAGCCTGCTACCCAGTGAGAACTCCATTTTCCTACCTTTCAGCCCACCTACATTGGACTAGTAGAGACTCAACAATACAGATTAGGTAATATGTATCCCCTGTGAAAGTGACATTCAACTCCCAAAGGGGCCATAATCCAAAAGATAGAGCCACTGGTCTAGCAAAACAGATAGTGGAGAAATTCTGTTAGTAGTCCACCTGTTTTGCTGGCAGACATGGCCTGAGATTGAGCAGGGGACATTTATTTGATTTGGGAACTGTGATACAGTGGCAAGTGGTAGTGGTGATTGGAAAGGGATGGTCTATGGGATCTGTTTCACTTGTTTATTCATTCATGAATTCATTCATTTATTTGTATATTTGTATAGCTATTTCTTAAAGGGAATAGGAGATAATTTATCATGGAACCATGTTGAGTGAGTATGACCTGTGGACATAGATTTGGTTTACCATAAAATCCATGTTCCAATATGGAGTTAACAGAACAGAGAAAGTCATAAAATAAGGCAAGTTTAAAATGACTTAGTAGTTACATCAAAGAGATGGCTACAGCAAAATGAGGAAAGCTTTTCTATGGGCCCAAAATGCTTTCTTACTTCTTAGGTCACTTCTTAGGACCTATGTCTAATTTTCTGAGGAATCACCAAACTGAACATTTCTTTAGGTGCTTTAGAGCCATTCGAGTTTCCTCAGTTGAGAATTTCCTGTTTAGCTCTGTACCCTATTTTTTTAAATAGGGTTGTTTGACTCTGGAGACTAACTTCTTGAGTTATTTGTATACATTGGATATTAGCCCTCTATCGGATGTAGGATTAGTAACGATCTTTTCCCAATTTGTTGGTTGCTCTTTTGTCCTATTGACAGTGTCCTTTGCTTTACAGAAGCTTTGCAGTTTTATGAGGTTTCATTTGTCGATTCTTGTTCTTAGAACATAAGCCATTGGTGTTCTGTTCAGGAACTTCTCCCCTGTGCCCATGCATTGAAGATTCTTCCCCACTTTCTCCTCTATTAGTTTTAGTGTGTCTGGTTTTATGTGGAGGTCCTTGATCCATTTGGACTTGAGCTTTGTACAAGGAGATAAGAATGGGTCATTTTCATTTTTCTGCATGTTGACCTCCAGATGATCCAGCACCATTTGTTGAAAAGGCTATCTTTTTTCCACTGGATATTTTTAGCTCCTTTGTCAATTATCAAGTGACCATACATGTGTGGGTTCTTTTCTGGGTCTTCAATTCTATTCCATTGATCTTCCTGCCTGTCTCCATACAAATATCAGTTTTTTTTAGCACTATTGCTCTGTAGTAGAGCTTGAGGCCAGGGATGGTGATTCCCCCCAAAAGATCTTTTGTTGTGGAGAATAGTTTTAGCTATGCTGGGGGTTTTGGTATTCCAGATGAATTTGAGAATTTTTCTTTCTAGATCTATGAAGAAATGATTTGGGATTTTGATGAGGATTGCATTGAATCTGTAGATGGTTTTCGGCAAGATGGCCCTTTTTATTATATTGATCCTGCCAATCCATGAGCATGGGAGATGTTACCATCTTCTGATATCTTCTTCCAGTTCTTTCTTCAGAGGCTTGAAGTATTTGTCATACAGACCTTTCACTTGCTCATTAGGGTCACAACAAAGTATATAATATTATTTATGACTGTTGTGAAGGGTGTCATTTCCATGATTTCTTTCTCAGCTTATTTTTCCTTTGAATAGAGGAAGGCTACTGATTTGCCTGAGTTAATTTTATATACAGCCAATTTTCCTAAGTTGTTTATTAGCTTCAGGAGTTCTCTGGTAGAAGTTTTGGAGTCGCTTCAGTATACGATCTTATCATCTGCAAATAGTAATATTTTGTCTTCTTCATTTCCAATTTGTATACCTTTGACCTCCTTATGTTGTCTGATTGCTCTGGCTAGGACTTCAACTACTGTACTGAATAGATAGGGAGACAGTGGGCAGGCTTGTCTGGTCCCTGATTTTATTGGGAGTGTTTCAAGTTTCTCTCTGTTTAATTTGATTTTGGCTACTGGTTTGCAATACATTGCTTTCACTATGTTTAGGTATGGGTCTTGTATTCCTGATCTCTCCAAGACTTTTATCATGAAGGGATGCTAAATTTTGTCAAAAGCTTTTTCAACATCTAATGAAATGACCATTTGTTTTTTTTTTTTTTTAGTTTGTTTATGTAATGGATTACATTTATGGATTTCCATATATTGAACCATCCCTGCATCCCTGGGATGAAGCGTACCTGATCATGGTGAATTATAGTTTTGATGCATTATTGGGTTCAGTTGGCCAGAATTTTGTTGAGTATTTTTGCATGGATGTTCATGGGGGAAATTGATCTGAAGTTCTCCTTGCTTGTTTGGTCGTAGTTTGGTTTAGGTATAAGTGTTATTGTGGCTTCATAGAATGAATTGGATAGTGTGCCTTGTGTTTCTATTTCATGGAATAGTCTGAAGAGTAATGGTATTAGCTCTTCTTTGAAGATCTGATTGAATTCCCCTCTAAACCCATCTGGTCCTGGGCTTTTTTTTTATGGGAGACTATTACGGACTGCTTCTATTTCCTCAGGACTTATGGGACAATTTAAATGGTTTATCTGATCCTGTTCTAATTTTGGCACCTGGCATGTATCCAATTCTTCCAGATTTTCAAACTTTGTTGAGTATAAGCTCTTGTAGGATCTGGTGGTTTTTTTTTGTATTAACACAGTTTTTGTTGTCATGTCTCCCTTTTCATTTCTGATTTTATTAATTTGTGTAGTGGCTCTGTGCCCTCTGGTTAGTCTGGCTAAGAGTTTATCTATGTTGTTGATTTTCTCAAAGAACCAGCTCCTGGTTTTGTTGATTCTTTGTATAGTTCTTTTTATTTCTATTTGGTTGGTTTCAATCCTGAGTTTGATTATTTCTTGCTGTCTACTCCTCTTGGGTGTATTTGCTTCTTTTGTTCTAGAACTTATAGATGTGTTGTCAAGCTGCTAGTGTACATTCTCTCCATTTTCTTTTTGGAGGCACTTAGAGCTGAGTTTTCCTCTTAGCATGGTTTCATTGTGTCCCATAAGTTTTGATATGATGTGTCATCATTTTCATTAAATTCTAAAGAGTCTAATTTCTTTCTTTATTTCTTCCTTGACTAAGCTATCATTGAGGAGAGTATTGTTCAAAGTCCACGTGTATGTGTGTTTTCCATTGTTTTTGTTTGAGCTTAAGATCTGCCTTAGGCTGCATTTATCTGATAAGATGCATGGAATAATTTCAATATTTCTGTATCTGTTGAGGCCTGTTTTGTGACCAATTATATGGTCAATTTTGGAGAAGGTACCATGAGGTGCCGAGAAGAAGGTATATTCTTTTGTTTTAGGGTGGAATATTCTATAAATAACTGTTAGATCCATTTGGTCTATAACTTGTTAGTTTCACTTTGTCTCTATTTAGTTTCTGTTCCCATGATTTGTCCATCGTTGAGAATGGGGTGTTGAAGTCTCCCACTATTTTTGTGTGGGGTGTAATATGTGCTTTGAGCTTTAGTAAAGTTTCTTTTATCGATGTGGGTCCCCTTGCATTGAGAGCATAGATGTTCAGAATTGAGAGTTCATCTAGGTAGACTTTTCCCTTCACCAGTATGTAGTGTCCTTCCTTACCTTTTTTGACAAGTTTTATTTGAAAGTCAATTTTATCCGATATAAGAATGGCCACTCCAGCTTGTTTCTTTGGACCGTTTGCTTGGAAAATTGTTTTCCAACCTTTGTCTTTGAAGTAGTGACTGCCTTTGTCACTGAGGTGGGTTTCTTGTATGCAGCAAAACATTGGGTCATGTTTACATATCCAGTATGTTAGTCTATGTTTTTTATAGGGGAACTGAGACCATTGATATTTAAAGTTATTAAGGAAAAGTGATTGTTTCTTCCTGTTATTTTCATTGTTAATGTGAAATTCTGTTTGTGTAGCTATCTTCTATTGGGTTTGTTGAAAGTTTACTTTATTGCTTTTGTAGGGTGTGGTTTCCTGCCTTGTGTTGGTATTTTCCACCCATTATCTTTTATAGAGCTGAATTTGTGGAAAGATATTATATAAATTTGCTTTTATCACGGAATGTCTTGTTTTCTCTGTCTATGGTAATTGAAAGTTTTGCTGGGTATAGTAGTATGGGCTGAAATTTATGTTCTCTTAGGGTCTGTATGACACCTGCCCAGGATCTTCTGGCTTTCATAGCCTCTGGTGAGAAGTCCGGTTTAATTATGATAGGTCTGCCTTTATGTGTTACTTGACCTTTTTCCCTTACTGTTTTTAATATTTGTTCTTCGTTTAGTGCATTTGGTGTTTTGATTATTATGTGCCAGGAGGAATTTCTGCTCTGGTCCAGTTTTTTTGGAGTTCTGTAGGCTTCTCATATGTTCATGAGCATCTCCTTCTTTAGGTTAGGGATGTTTTCTTCTATAATATTGTTGAAGATATTTACTGGCCATTTAAGATGTAAATCCTCACTCTCTTCTATACCTATAATCCTTGGGTTTGGTCTTCTAGTTGTGTCCTGGAATTCCTGGATGTTTTGGGTTCCAAGCTTTTTGCATTTTGCCTTTTCTTTGCCTGTTGAGTCAATGTTTTCTATGGAATCTTCAGCATCTGAGATTCTCTCTTCTATCTCTTTTATTCTGTTGGTGATACTTAAAGCTATGACTCCTGATCTCTTTGCTAGGTTTTCTATCTCCTCGGTTCTTTCCCTATGTTATTTCTTTATTGTTTCTACTTCCATTTTTTAGATGCTACATAGTTTTTTTTTTCAATTCATTCACATGTTTGTTTGTGTTTTCCTGAAATTCTTCAAGGGATTTTTGTGTTTCTTGTTTAAGGGCTTCTACCGGTTGACCCATGTTCTCCTATGTTTCTTTTAGGGATTTTTTTTGTGATTCCTCTTTAAGGGCTTCTGTGTTAACCCTAGTTCTCCCCTAGTTCCTTTGGGATTTTCGTGTTACGTATTTAAGGGCTTCTACCTGTTGACCCATGTTCTCTTGTATTTCTTTAAGGGAGTTATTTATGTCCTTCTTGAAGTCCTCTATCAGCATCATGAGATGTGATTTTAAATCCAGCTCTTGCTTTCGCAATGTGAGGGAGTATTCATGATTTGCTGTTGTGGGAGAACTGGGTTCTTATGGAGAGATGTTGCCTTGATTTCTGTTGGTAATGATCTTGTGTTTGCCTTTGGTCATCTAGTTATCTCTAGTGTTAGCTGGTCTTACTGTCTCTGACTGTAACTTCTCTGTCCTGCAGGCCCATGTATCTGTATTCCTGGGATTTCCTTTCTCTCAAATTCCCTGCATACAGCTGGTTCTCTAGCAAGTATCAGGAGAGTGGGTCTTCCCTGTGGCAGACTTGGCAAGTGTCACCCTGCAGGCTACTGGTTCTCGAATGTCCTGCTGCTGCTAATACCCTGCTGCTGCCTGTTTTCTAAGAAGTATCAGGAAATGGGATCTTCCCTGTGGTAGAAGTGGCATGGGTCTACCACATCAGAAGGAAGAGGGCAGGCTGACGTATCCAAATTTAAACAATATCTATCCATAAATCCAGTCCATCAGAAAATATTATAAGGAAAACTGCAACTCAAGAAGGATAACTGCATCCAATAAAAGATAGGACAATAAGTAATTCTATTCCAGGAAAAACAAGGGAAGCACACAGGTGTACACACACACACACACACACACACACACACACTACCAACATCAAAATAACAATAATTATCAATCACTGGTCATTTATATCTCTCAGTATCAATGGACTCAATTCCCAATAAAAAGACACAGGCTATCAGAATAGACATGAAAACAGGTTATATTTTTCTGCTGTATACAAGAAATATACCTCAGCAATAAAAATAGATATTACCTCAGAATAAAGTGCTGGAATAAAGTTTTCCAAGCAAATGGACTCAAGAAGCAAGCTGAAGTAGCCTTTCTAATATCTAATAAAACAGACTTTCAACCAAAACTAATCAAAAGAGACAGGGAAAGGCACTTAATACTCATTAAAGGAAAAAAAAATCTATCAAGATGATATCTCAATTTCAAACATTTTTGCCCCAAACAAAAGGACATCCACATTTGAAAAATAAACATTGCTAAAGCTTAAATTGTAAATTGAACCCCACACATTAATAGTGGGAGACTTCAACATACAATTCTCACCAATTGACAACTCATCCAGACAAAAACTAAACAGAAAAAATGAAACTAACAAACATTTTGAATCAAATGGATCTAACAGATATCTATAGAATATTTTACCGAAAACCAAAAGAATGTACATTCTCTTTTTAGCACTTCATGTATTCTTCAACAAAATTGACTATATAGTTGGTCATAATGCAAGCATCAGTAGATACAAATAATTGAAGCAATGCCTTGTATCTTACCAGACCAACACAGATTAATGCTGGACTTCAACAACAGAAACACCAGAAAGCATACACACTCATGGAAATTGAATAATTCTCTACTCAATGATCTCTGGGTCTAAAAAAAAAAGATAAAGAAATTAAATCCTTTCTTGAATTCAATGAAACTGAAGGCACATCATATCCAAATTTATGGGCCATGGTGAAAGCAGTGCTAATTTTAAAGCGCTAAATGCCTCCATAAAGAAATTAGGAAGTTCTCATATAAGCAATTTAAAAGTACATCTGAAAGCCCTAGTTTAAAAAATGAAGTAAGCACATGAAAGAAAAGTAGAAGTCAGGAAATAATCAAAATCAGGTCTCAAATTAATCTGAAACAAAGAAAACAATATAGAGACTCAAGAAAATTGAGAGCTGGCTCTTTGAGTAAACCAACAAGACAGACAAACCCATAGCTAAAGTAACCAAAAGAAAAAGATACAGTATCCAAACAAAATCATAAATGAAAAAGGAGACATAAAAACAGACTTTGAGGAAATTCAAAGAATCATTAGGTCTTACTTCAAAAGCTTATACTCCTCAAAACTAGAAATCTTAACTAAGTGGACAATTTTCTAGTCAGATTCCATTTACCAAAGTTAAATCAAGATCAGGTAAACTATTTAAATAGCCCTACTTCACGTAAAGAAATAGATGAAGTCATTAAAAGTCTCCAAACAGTAAAAAAGTCCTAGGCCAAATGATTTTATTGAAGAATCCTACTGAACTTTCAAAGAAGACCTAATACCAATACTCTTCAAAGTCATTTAATACAGTCACCCCTTTTGGAAAAATGTCAGAATTAAATGTGATGTTAGTTAAAAAGAAAATAAAAAATAACTAAACTCATTAAAAATAGCAGCTATATTTAAAACTAAAACAAGCTAAGAAAATGTAGAAATTATTGAAAAACTCACCATAAAAATATATTTCAATTAATCGTATCATTGAAAACGATTAATTGTGGCTCACAGTTTGTTTCTGTAGCACAGTCCATTCAAGAATTCGAAGTCACTATCCCCTAAGTACTGTACTGACTTTAAAGACAGTATAATCTATTTGAGAACCTGAGTTAAAGGTTATGCCTTTGTGAATTTGAATGTGCTATTTTCCTTTCCTGAAATTCAGTTTATTTCTAAATATACAATAATATTTCTATCTTTCCTGGTTGATGTAAGAATTGAATAGTGTATATAAAATACATACTACAGTGTTGACTAAATCATAATCATTCAGTAAACTTGTTATAAAATCCGCACAGGAAAATTTCAGCAYCTTAATAAAGTTCATTTAATAATATTTGTTTTGAACATAAAATAAAAATCTATTATTTTGACTACTCTTTCTTAAGTTTAGATACAAAAGTGTTCTTTAATGTAGTATCACTATACTCCCAGATATAGTGAAAGTTCTACAGTTTATTTCTATAAAAAATGGCACATATATATTGATAGCCCAAAACATTAAGTTTGAATATTGAGTTGCTTAGGCAATACATATTTCCTAGTTGATATGATAATGTTGATATTGTCAGAAGAAAAATATATTTCCTGCTTTCTTTTTTCTACAGCTGTCTGTGTTGAAAGCTCGGCTCAGTGGAATCCTTTAGTTGAAAACATGAAGTTCTAAACATTTACTAAGTCACCAACTATTAATTGAAGATGTTCTCTGAATCTGTAATTTTTCTCTGCCCCAAAGATATTAGGTAGCACTGTCAAACCACTGTTCTAATGAACATAACAATTAATAAATATGGATCAGATTATGAATAGGAAGAAAGATCACTATAGGATATAACATTAAGTGTGCTGTGCTAGTTGAAAGGGAACTAAATTGTTAGAAATATAATGCTCTCCACACTTCTAGTTTTCAGTCCATGGATTCAAAGCCCAGCTATTATTAATGTTGGAAGCTAGTGAATTTTGTTGAGCCTGAGGACTTAAACTAGACTAATCTCTAAAACCTTGCCCCTCTCACTTCAGATCAACACCTTGATTTTTATCTTTTTAATATTCCAGTGAGTCAGTGCTCATTATAATAATGTGTCAATTTGTTTTATTATTTATTTAAAACTGCTATTGAGGAGGAAGTATGAGTCACATCATACACAGTTTAGCCTTTATCCAAAATAGTGCAGGCAATTCTATATTAACTGCAGAACAGCGAGTTATCAAAATTAGAAGACAATCAAGGATAAAGATGATGTGTATAAAGTGTCAATTAGTAGAAACAAAAGAAAACACATGTATTTAATGTGCCCTACTGAAACAGAAGTTTCAATATCTGTGAAGAAAAAACTAATAGAACTATAAGAAAAGTAGACAAATCCATTATACATTTGACTTAAACAACACTCATTCAATAATTGAGAAAGCAATTATGTGGAAGATCAGTAAATAGATAGCTGATTGAATACCATTGTGAGTCTCCATGTTCTTGTTATTATTATTTATAAAATAACCTATTCAACAACAATAGAACACATTCTTTTCAAGTTTATGATGAATATTCAATTATCCTATTATTTTACATCATACTGCCTTTTGCAAATTTGAAACAATTTAAACAATGCACTGCTTCAGAGAATAAAGGGATTAGGGTACACATAAAAAAAGGATAAATCTATTACTAGATAAAAATATAAATAATATACTAATTAAATTTGCAATCAAATTAATGGATAAAATGATATATGCATCAAAGTGTGAAGAGAAATTTCAAATTTAAGAGAAATTTCAAATTTAAGAGAAATGTAAAGTACTTGAGTAAGGGATAATTGTAGAATATATATAGACAAAATAATTTTTATGTTTAAACATTTTATTTAATGCAAGCATTAAAGCAGAAGAGAAACATTTATCATATGAAATAGGAAAAACAAGAATATTTTAAGAGTCACATGACCAGCACATACAGTATGAACATAGGCATAAATCCATGAAATTGAAAGCAGAGAAATACACAAGAAAACTAATGAAAGATATGTGCCTTTAAAACGATGAATATAATTGATAAAACTGTAGCCCATTTAGCAAAGGAATATGAAAAGTAAGTTATAAAGTACCAGAAAACAAAGTAACCACTTTTGAACAAACTACTTTAAAGTTGTTAAGGGAAAACTACATTGAATATGCTTAAAATGTCACAATTTTATAAGACTGATTTTTAAACATAAAGTACTTTTATATAAAGAGAATATATAATCTTAAAAGGCATATTTCTCCCTAATAAACTTGGAAAAATAAATAAATCAATTTGTATTAATGTTATTTCCCAGGTTCCTCTAAAACACTGAAAAAGAAATTATACTGATTCCCCCAAAAAATCTTTTCCAAAATTTAGAAGAATGGATGTATTCTAATTCACATTCTGAGGGCAATATTATCATCTGTATAAATCATGTGAAGTAGAGGAACTGTATCTTAAATATACTACTATAAAAAACATGCCTTTTGGGAATGTTGGCAATGCCAGTTACAGAACTTAAAAAAGAGCAGGTACATAAAGATCACTCTGATCTTCATGTTGCTTTCTATTAGAAGCAGATGCTAGAAGGGATGTGTTCCTTATGCTGGAAGGGATGTGAAGGGCCAACTGAAACAGTTCTGTACAATTTATTAAAAACAAACTTCCCATCATGTTCACTGTAATCTTAAAACATATGTAAGTTTCATGCCTAGTAATCAGGTAGAGGAATACTTACATTTTATTTATTGTGGGCTACTCTGAAGACATAACTACTCTAATTAAGCTAACAGTCCTAAAGTGGTTTCCATATTTACTGGAAATTATCGCAGATTAGGCAAACACAGAACACCCTTAGTCTAGCATTTATTTATTTTATTTGTGACAAAATTAGCACTGTGTATAAGGACTTTGTTTCTTTAATTGAAATCTTCCCAAAGGTACAAACAGGATAGTTATTTATGGTAAGTTCTTCAAAAACAGATATATTCAGATGCAAATATGCAAGTTAGAAAGACAACCTACTTCAATTAAGACAGAGTAAAAAAATAAAAAGGTGTTTTGGCTCAAATCAATAAGCTTTCTGTGGCTTAACCATGGAAACAAGAAGAGCACCCCAAAGCAGGTGCAAATGATGCAGTTCCTCTCAACATCCAAAGTTTATCCCTGGTATATCCTCCAGAAGCAGAATTTTTGTTTGTTGTTTACAATACATTTACAGTATAGAGAAAAATAAACATACTTGAAAGTAACATTATACAGTGTAAGTAGGTTATATTTATGAATATATGTATATATATATATGAATGAAATAAAAATCAGTAAAAAGTGGCCATGAACTTGAAGGAGAGTGGAGAAGGGTAAGTGAGAAGTTTTGGGGGAGGAAAGGCAAGGGAGAAATGTTGTAATTATAATCTCAAAAATAAACTTAAAAAAGAAACATATTGTTTATTGCATGCATATCTACATATGGATATCCATTCATAAATACAGCCTATTTAGACTGTATAATATTACTTTCATGTATGTTGGCTGAGAAGCACCTAAAGAAATGTCCAACATCCTTAGTCATCAGAGAAATATAAATCAACACAATCCTGAGATTCTACCTCACACCAGTCAGAATGGCTAAGATCAAAAACTCAGGTAACAGCAGATACTGGCAAGGATGTGGAGAAAGTACACTCCTCCACTGTTGGGATTGCAAGCTGTTACAACCACTGTGAAAATCAGTCTGGAGGTTCCTCAGAAAATTGGACATAGCGCTGCCCGAAGACCCAGCTATATCACTCCTGGGCATATACCCAGAAGATGCTCTAACATGTAATAAGGACATATGCTCCACTATGTTTATAACAGGCTTATTTACAATAGTCAGAAGCTGGAAACAACCCAAATGTCCCTCAGCAGAGGAATAGATACAGAAAATGTGGTACATATACACAATGGGATATGACTCAGCTATTGAAAACAATGACTTCATGAAATTAGCAGGCAAATGGATGGAACTTGAGAGTATCATCCCGAGTTGGGTAACTCAGTCACAAAAGAACACACATGGTATGTACTCACAGATAAGAGGATATTAGCCCAAAAGTTCTGAATACCCAAGATACATTTAATAGACTATATAAAGCCTAAGAAGAAGGAAGACCAAAGTGTGTATTCAGTCCTTCTTAGAAGGGGGAAGGAAATACTCACAGGAGCAAATACAAAGTGTGGAGCAGAGACTGAAGGAAAGGCCATCCAGAGACCGCCCCACCTGGGGATCCATCTCTTATACAGTCACCAAACCAGGACACTATTACGGATGCCAGGAAGTGCTTGCAAATGGAAGCCTGATATGGCTATCTTCTGAGAGGCTCTGTCATTGCCTGACAAACATAGATGTGGTCCAACCATTGAACTGAGCTCAGGTTTCCCCAGTGGAGGAGTTGGAGAAGGAATTGAAGGAGCTGAGGGGGTTTGCAGCCTCATGGAGGGAGCAACAGTGTCAACAGGTCAGATGCCTCCCCTCACCCAGAGCTCCTGGGGACTGGACAACCAACCAAAGAATATACATGGAGGGATTCATGGCTCCAGCTGCATATGTAGCAAAGGATGGCCTTGTTGGACATCAAAGGGAGGAGCGGCCCTTGGGCCTGAGGTTGTTAGAGGCACCAATGTAGGATAGGGAAATGCCAGGGTAGGAAGACAAGAGTGGTTGGGTGCGGGGAGGAGCAGGCTCATAGAGGCAGGGGGAGAAAGGATGGGGGATTCAAAGAGGAGACCTGGAAAGGGGAAAACATTTGAAATGTAAATAAAGAAAATACCCAATTAAAAAAAGAAGCAAATAAATTTAGCATTAATATACCAACTGTTCAGGGTAATGTATACACTGTTAAAGCCATGAATTCTAGTATGGAATGTAGAATATAACAAAGCCACCTAAATATATAGCAATATATAAAATAAGCTCACTGAAAGGTATAAGAGCAATATGTTTAAGAACTAGGCAGTCTAGAAAATCAGTTGGATCTCTAACAAGGGAAAAGTGACTGCATATAAATACTATACTCTAGTGAATAAAGGTTTTTTTTTTTGCCAACTATGTTGTTTGTAATGCTTTTGTTACACATATGTTTTGAATCTATCCAATTACTCTCTCTCTCATACACACACACACACACACACACACACACACAAACACACATACACACACATTATCATATAAAACTCAAGTTTTTCCATAGGAATGGAAATTTAACATTAAGTAACCAGAATGAGATAAAAAATGCACTATACAGTGAAATTTAAGACAGATGACATTGGTAACTACTAATCTTTTATTTACTATGAATA
Source organism: Apodemus speciosus (assembly GCA_002335545.1). Classification (NCBI taxonomy): domain Eukaryota; kingdom Metazoa; phylum Chordata; class Mammalia; order Rodentia; family Muridae; genus Apodemus; species Apodemus speciosus. Next base: position 130,148 of record BDUI01002187.1, on the reverse strand, counting down.
AATATAAAACCTACAAAAATGTTTAGGTACTTTAAAGCATAGATTATTATGGGCATGTCTCTCCATGCTTTGATTGATGAGAGGGACAAATAGAAACAATGTTTGTTTTCTAATTCCATTGTCAGGTAAAAGAGCCAGAGTTCTGTGGGCATGTAGAATGAGGCAGTAAATGGCCAGGGTGTGATTGCTGAATCTTCTAGAAAGGAAACAATTTCAAACTATAAAAGAGAAGGTAAAACCAAGTGAACAGAAATTGCTAAAAATTAGATTGTAGAAAGGAGAACAAAGAGACAAAGAGTATCTCAATAGCAAAAATAACTGCCAAATATGACCTCAGACTTGATATTAAATTTAATAGTAGCATATAGAAATAATACCAATAGTATGTGCTTAATTTAATTTGATGAAAGTGAGCTTTACATCTGTGATCCTCACTTACAAAGAATGTGAACACTTATTTTAATTACTTCAAACCATTTCTTAAAAAATAAGAGATAAATATGACTATATGATTATTATATGATGGAGAAATATGACATAATGCCATAATTATTTTGTTAGTACATTTTCCAGCATGGTAATGACAATGATATTACAACTTTGATCTTAGTTTGCAGCAAATAGATTTATATTAATTTTCTGACCAACTCTCCAAGCATGAGAAGCTTTTTAAAGAAGCAAGCATACTATTAACTTTGAAAAAAGTCTAATGTTTCCTGAGCACATGAAGTTCAGTTATTTTATAAATTATATTGATAGTATAATAAACCATTATTGAAGGTCACAGTCTGGGGCATTTTCCCAGATTCTTGTCTCAGTATCCAAGAATTGAAAGTAATGTTCTAATTATGCACAAACATAAGATGGTGAACAGGGGAATGTCCTAACAAGTTTACTAGAGGAAACCGTTTTTCCTTACTGCACATTCTCCCAATAACTGTTTAGACAGAATGGGCTTTCCCAATCTTCCTACCCAGATATACTGGGAATAACACTGGAACAAAAACTCTCTGAATTTGATTACCAAGGGAAACTCACAGCACTGTTCAAAGATAGGAATATATGTATAGGTAAGGATTGGAGGAAGTTTTGAGATTGCCAGGTACATTGTTTGGAAAGGTTGTATGCTCATATCATATGCCAGTGAAGAAACTAGGCTGCTATATACATTACTACAAGAGGAGATGAACATAGCCAAAAAGCAATGAGAGTCCCTCGACAAACTCTCTTTTACACTTTGTTCATTGACCATGTCAATTATTGTTAGATTGTTCACTTTAATGGCACTAATGACATGTCATTAAATATGTTTAGCCTACAATATGGAATATACTGGTTATTAAGACACAATACAAAAATTAGAAAAATTAAAAATGCATTCAAATAAGAGGTCTCTAAAAAAAAATGAAAAGAATCAATTAGGTCCCAGTGGAGCTGCAAGAATTAGCAAAGGATGACAAAGCTTAAAGCATGAGTTGCTCAAGCAGGTGGCAATCAAGAAATAGGCCTATCTCAAGAAGCTGAAAACATATGGTGAAGGTGAGCAGATGTTAAACAATGACTTTTATCTATGCTAGAGAAGAATTGTGGCTTGAACAAGGAAAGTTCCGTGATGAAGTCAAATAAAAGTTTCTTTAAATTCCCTTAAAATGTGTTTTTGAATATAGGAGGTAGACTAAGCATCACCTGATGATTTTAATGTTTTTTATTTTATTTTAAAATTCATTTTAAGTGAAAATAGAATTACCTCTTTCCCCCGTCCCCTTTCCTCTTTCCAATCCCTAGCCGGACCTGGCCCACTATTAAATTGATAATCTTTCTAATTATTATTGTTATATGTGCTGGTACTTTCTAAGACAACTGTGAAGGAAGGCAGGGTTAGGGTTTGTTACAAAATTGAAGAAAGGGTTTGTTTTTTAGATTCTAAAAGCACAGAAATTTACACTGAGAAGGAGAATAGAGTATTGTATAAGCATCATTATTCTCATATTTCTAGGCATTACTAGAATGAAATATTTGTGCTTTTTTTAGTTTTAAAATATGTTTTTAGCACTATTGCTCTGTAGCATTGTTTGAGGTCTGGGATACTGATTCCCCCAGAATCTTTTACTGTTGATAATAGTTTTAGATATCCTGGGTTTTTTGTTATTCCAGATGAATTTCAGAATTGCTCTTTCTAACTCTGTGAAGGACTGAGTTGGGATTTTGATGGGGATTGCGTTGAATCTGTAGATTGCTTTTTGGCAAGATTGCCATTTTAACTATATTAATCCTGCCAACCCACGAGCATGGAATTTTTTTCCATTTTCTGAGGTCTTCTTCAATTTC